>JACCPH010000043.1:0-119692 GCA_014183095.1 Harringtonia aguacate | reverse complement strand
CCTGCTACATCATACAGCAACACGACCAGTTCAGTGCCTGTGACGTCGTCTGTCCCAGTCACTTCTTCTGTGCCTGCTACTTCATACAGCAACACGACTGCGCCGTACACTAATACTTCCGCGCCTGCTATTGCAACTGTGTCTACCACTTCGTCTGTCCCTATTCCTTCATACAGCAACACAACCAGTTCAGTGCCTGTTACTTCGTCTGTGCCCAGCAGCTCTGCCCCTGTTACATCGTTAACGTACAGCAACACGATTGTTTCGGCCACTTCGTCTGCGCCTAACACGACTGTTCTGGCCACTTCATCTGTCCCTGTCACTTCGCCTCCATACAGCAACACTACCAGCTCCGTTCCATCCACATCTTCTGTTCTAAGCAGCTCTGTTCCGACCACGTCGTCCGTACTCAGCAGTTCGGTATCTGTCACTTCATCTGTCCCTGTCACTTTGCCTCCGTACAGCAACTCAACCAGCTCTGTTCAGACCACATCTCCTGTGCTAAGCAGCTCTGTCCTGGCCACTTCGCCTCTGTATAGCAACACGAGTAGCTCAGTTTCGACTACGTCGCTTGCACCCAGCAGCTCTGTTACGGCCATCTCATCTACCACTGCCACTTCGTCTCTGTACAGTAACGCGACCATCTCTGTTCCGGCTACATCTTCTGTGCTAAGCAGCTCTGTTCCAATTACGTCAACCACGTACAGCAACACGACCAGTTCTGTTCCGGCCACTGCGTCTGTCCCTACCACTTCACCTCTGTACACTAACACGACCAGCTCTGTGCCAGCGACATCTTTGGTGCCAAGCAGCTCCGTCCTGGACACTTCGTCCGTGCCCACTACGTTGGTCATCCCGACGAGCTCCGTTCCGACCACCTCGGTGCCTTCCGTGTCAAGCTCAACTCCAGTCACTACCAGCTCGGTTCCTGTCACACTATTCCCAGATTGCTCCGGCACTACCGGCTACGTGACGACGGACACGATCGTTTTGAGCACAGCTGTCAGTTCGACGACTGAGGCTATCTCGGAGGCTAGCAGCACCCAGACGGTCTCCTCGAAGTCTGCGTCAACCATTACCCCTGTGACCACCTCAGAGTCTACGACCACGGAGTCTTCTCCGACTACTACCCCTGCATCGTCGGCGCCATCAAGCACCAAATACATCACATCCACCATTTGGACAACAACTGTGTACACTGTTACGTCATGCCCTGATTGTACCGGCACCACTGGCTATGTGACGACGGACACGGTCGCTTTGAGCACAACCGTCAGTACAGTGACTGAGATTATCTCGGAGTCTAGCACTCCCCTGGTGACCACCTTGGAGAGTACGACCTCGAAGTCTACTTCGGCCCCCTCCCTAGTGGTTTCCTTGTCTGAGACTACTCCGGCTACTACCCCTGCGTCTGCGCCATCAAGCACCAGATACACTACATCCACCATTTGGACAACAACTGTGTACACTGTTACGTCATGCCCAGATTGTACCGGCACCACTGGCTATGTGACGACGGACACGGTCGCTTTGAGCACAACCGTCAGTACAGTGACTGAGATTATCTCGGAGTCTAGCACTCCCCTGGTGACCACCTTGGAGAGTACGACCTCGAAGTCTACTTCGGCCCCCTCCCTAGTGGTTTCCTTGTCTGAGACTACTCCGGCTACTACCCCTGCGTCTGCGCCATCAAGCACCAGATACACTACATCCACCATTTGGACAACAACTGTGTACACTGTTACGTCATGCCCAGATTGTACCGGCACCACTGGCTATGTGACGACGGACACGATCGTTTTGAGCACAGCTGTCAGTTCGACGACTGAGGCTATCTCGGAGGCTAGCAGCACCCAGACGGTCTCCTCGAAGTCTGCGTCAACCATTACCCCTGTGACCACCTCAGAGTCTACGACCACGGAGTCTTCTCCGACTACTACCCCTGCGTCGGCGCCATCAAGCACCAGATACACTACATCCACCATTTGGACAACAACTGTGTACACTGTTACGTCATGCCCAGATTGCTCTGGCACCACTGGATATGTTACGACAGACACGATATTTGTGAGCACAACTATCTGCCCCGTAACCTCTACTACTCCGGAGACAGCCTCGGCTACAACAGCGTCTACATCGGCAACCACCCCAGCAGCTACTTCTGAACCTACCTTAGCTTCTACTCCAGTAGCCACTTCGAAGACCGCCTCGATAACAACCTTGGTGCTTACCTCGACTGCTCCAGCAAGTATTCCGGTGACCACTTCGGAGGCCATTACTTCCGTCATCACTACGGTAATCTCAGAGTCCAAGCCTGTCACTACCCAAGTATCGTCTACGCCACCGACCATTAGCTACACTACTTCCACCATCTGGACTACGAGTATTTACACCGTGACATCTTGTGCTCCGGAGGTCACGAACTGCCCTGGTTCTGCTAGCTACGTGACGACCGAGACCATCTTTGTGAGCACAACTATCTGCCCAGTGACTGAAACCACGCCGGCTTCCACTCTCGCCACAACTCCGGTAATCCCAGAGACCACCCCGGCCACCATCCCTGTCACCAACCCTGTGGCTTCGGTGACCACCCCAGTGACCACCCCAGTGACTCCGGAGACCTCCCTGGCCACTAACCCTGCCGCATCTACCATATCGGTTATCACTTCGACCATCTATTCCACAACGTCGTACACCGTTACAGCGTGCGGTCCCAGCGTTACCAACTGCGCCGCCACTACAGGAACATACTGGACTACCGAGACTTACGCCGTCTCCACCACTGTGACGACATGCACTACAGCCGTGTCGATCCCGACTACTACTTCTGTCGCTGCCGCGCCGACAACTTCGGCGACCACCCCGGCTGCCACTCCTGCCACTACCGTCGTGCCAGGCACCACCAGCGGCGTGACTGTGAGCACGTCCACCATCTACCGGACCACTTCGTACACCATTACCGCGTGCTCGATGGAGAGCTGCAGTATCGGCTCCGTCACCACGGAGAGCTATGCTGTGTCGGTTACTCCGGTGACATTTACCGTGAGTGTCGTGCTTGATACGACGCCTGCCAAGGAGACCACAGCGGCCACAACTTCCGAGGAAAAGTTCACAAGTGATGTGAATGTTGTCTCGACTTCCGTGGAGACTGCCACGATTCCGGGCGAGACTGCTGCCACCGTTGCGGAGACCACATCTGTGGAGACGGAGGTTGTTGCCTCCTCGACGTCTGCGGCCGGCACGTCAACCGGCTGCTCTGGTACCGGCTGCATCGGCAGCACTGGCGTGACCACTCCGAACTCTGCCGCCACGGGGACCACGGGGACTACGGGGACCACGACCACAGGAACCACGGCGGTAACAAACGCCGCTTCGTCTTCGTCGTCGAGCATCCCAGTCACCGCGTCTGGTGGTCGGGTTGCTCCCTCGAATCTTTTCGCCCCAATTGCTGTCGCTATCGCGGTTATTGCCCTCATCTGATTCACTGGACCCCACTTTCTTTTCCTTGCGGGCATCTTTTTGTCTCTGATATGAAACACGATTTTTTCTTTTGTCCGATAGAAACATCACATCCGGTGGTATATTGCGCTTTTGTTGGTACACTAGCCATAACGAAGAAGGGGACTCTGGGGAGGCTCTAATGAGGCTCCTCGCTGACCAATCAGGGACCTCACCGGGTACCCACCGGGTCCTGGCTAGGTGCATAGATATGGCCTCACCAGTCCCCGTCCCCCCTATTCAACTTAGATTAGAACAACGAAGAAGCATCACCAACAGACCATTGTACCACCGCAGGGCACTCACTTGCGGACGTACAGGGCCACGGTGACTTCAACAGTGACATCACAACGATCGTTGATAACTAACTAACCGCGGTGTACCGACACTATCCCTATTATATTTTTACATTTGGCCGGGTGTGGTTTTTCCAGGGCCGGTCAACCACTGAGCCGTTAGGGTAGGGGGGGGTAGGGACAGGGGGGGAAGTCTCCTGCAAGCAGGTCGGAGCTTCGGTCATACCAGCCTCTTCGGGGAGGAGGACAAGCACTAACTGACGTGCTAAACGGCATCCCCAACAAACAGGCTGTAGCACATCGTACTTGCAGCTGTTCTAGCAGCCAACAGGACATGGCGATAGTCCAATCAGGCCAGTGCGGTCCTAGCTCCGTCTTGCCATTGTCCAATGGACGGGGCCGGAACGCCTTCCGTCCAAGAAATTCGAGATCAAACCAGCCTGTACTCGGCATGGGCCACACACAACAACACATCATCGTACGTGACCGACATTCCGAGCAGCGAAGCTAGCCTGGGGTCGCGGCCGTGCCGGACAGGCGTCGTCTGTTGGAAAGAAGAAAAAAAAAATAAAAATAAAAAAAGAAGAAAGAAATAAAATGCGGGTCGAACCAGGGACCCGGAAAGCTCGCGGCGGAGGGGGGGGATGGGCGAGGAAGGGCGGGATCCGGGGCTTACGAGAAAATGCCGCGCAGGCAAAGCAGGAGACAGCCCTGGGGGGGGGGTCAGGGCTCGGATCTGTCCCGCGAACCCTCGTGAGCCTGGTCTGGCGCTGGCGAGCTGTTCGCAAAATACCACCGAGGGGGCAGCACAAATAGCGGGTACGAGCAATATACATGGATGGCCAACAACGGCCAGCAGCCGCATTGGCGTGTCGTGTCGTACTCGTATTGCACCGGCTGCGCGCTTCCCGAAGCGACCAGTAGGATACATATTTGTACGAGTACGACCAAGAGCGCACTACGGCTAACACGACGTGTGCTGTGCACAGAGGTGTGGAACCGTGAGCTGCGACCTTCGGGACCGAGAGGGGGGCTCGGAGCTGCCTAACGGTTTCTAGAATGGTCCCCCGGCACCTTATATCCACGGGGGGACCTCTTCGTGAGCTGATGTTCGTCACAGTGATGGCAGGCGTTCCCGTTAGGATGCCCTTCTGACGACAGCCCTGACCTGTTATTTCCGCGGCCGTGGCATCGTCGAGGTCGTTCCTTCCCTTTTTTTTTCCATTTTATTTTTCTTTTCTTTCGCATGGCCACTGGTACAAATACTCTGAGCAGCAGGAGCGCCCGCCGCAGTGGGGTGATTTCTCCAAATCGCAGGAAGAGCTCGGCCGAGTCACACTACTCTACTCTCCGTGTTGGCCGCTGTTGGGGAAACCGAGGTGAGGGACGTATCTGGACTCGTGTCGCAGGTAAGAAGAGCACTGAACGATACCGCATTTTCCTATTGCAGATTAGTGGGGCAGCTCCAACCTTTGCCCAATTGCATACGTTTTGCTGCCACTTCTGATTGGACAAATCGCATGGTCCCCACTAACTACTGTAATAAGAAAGTCCTCAAGGCATTAGCACTTCTCTCTCTCTTTGTGTGTGTGTACGAGATATTGATGTGTGCCTGTGTGTGCCTCCTTACCCCGTCCGTGTCGATCTGTGTCGATGGAGCCATGGCTGACTGCCATAGTCAAGTCTCTCCCTCCCCGCTCCCTCCCACGTTCACMCCCCCCCCCCCCTTTTGAACCCCTTCGTGTAGCCGTTCTCCCCCCCTCGCCTTGCCCTCGTACCATTTTCTTTTTTAGGCCGCCTGCTGGTCCGCATTACGCTTTCTCGGCAGACACTGCCGCCATCGCTGGGGCAAGCTAAACCCAACACGTAGCAGATCGGGGGCGTGTAAGATACAACTAGGGCACTCGGGACACTGTCAGCCTCCCCATTCCGTCCAGTCTAGCTCCTTTGCGGTGGGCTAGGCTGGTGACTATTTCTCGGTATCGTTCCTGCAATGTCCTGCAACGCCGTCCATGCAACCCACGCGGCCCTAGATCCGGGATATTACCCACTATGCCCACCAGCATCCACAGCGTCCAACATGTTCAGGGTCCTTGTGCTTCCTTGCGCTATGTACACGGACGCGCGAATCGCATCCACCGCATCACCAGCAGACCCACGCGCTTGCCGTCTTGATAGGCATTCAGATCGTCGAAGCTCGGAGCCCTCCACTAAGATTGGCCTTGCGCTGGATTGGTTTCCATTTGACCAAGAAAGAGTCATTCTCTGCTGGCAGAGACACGTATTGCGCACTGGCCAGATGGCCTCCGTTTTTTTTCTCTCATTCTCCCAGCTCCGTCGCTCCGTCGCCCAGTTCCTCCGTCGCCCAGTCGCTCCGTCGCTCTGTCGGCGGCCTTGCACGGATCGATGGCCATCCTTTTGTTTTTATCCTCTTCTGTCCATCTCCCTTTCTGTTCACTGGCGTTTGCTCATTTCACCTCTGTTGTTTAGACTTTAATCTCAGTGCTGCTCCCCATTTTTTTTTTTTTTCATACTCCTCCCCCCCTCTCTCTCTCCCCTCCCCTCTTGGCTGCTACCTTCTGCTTTCTGCTCCTCCTTTTTCCATTAATTCTTCGTAATTCCTCTTCTTATTATTTCAAACCCGAGCATCGGTGCCGACATCGACTCGCAGCTGGGCCGTTGTCATTGCTCCTTCCCCCCCCCCGATCAGGCGGATCTTGGCAGAGGGGGTTCGATTTTCGGACGGCAAGGCCACGGCACAAGGGGGGGAGAGAAGGAACAAAAAACGGAGCCCAGCACAGGCGGATGGGCGACTGACCGGTCATCCGCCCTTCAGCCTCAGGAATCCGTCTCAGCAGCAGCAGCAGTCTGGTCTCTGAGAGGACGGACCAGAGGAAGAGACAGACAGACAGAGAGAGTGGAATGTCGATGTCGGCCCGGCACGGCGCACTGACATTTCTCCCCCCTCCCCCCCCAGATGATGGTCACTCGGTTTAGGCAGCATGATGGGTAAGAGAACGAAGACACAACCCGAACTGGTGGCCAGCCACCACAGCGGCCATTATCGTCACGCGCCAGTGTACGAGTATAGAGGCGGAGACGGAGGAAGACGTGATGTGCTGCACCCATATAGCCATGCCCCCGAGGCGTACCCAGCTATAGCTTATTCCTCCGCCCCTATAGGGTGGCAACCGGGCAACTACAACACGCGTCCTGTCCCACCCGCCACCACCCCAAGTGGCGTGTCGCTCTCGTCGATCCTCAATTCCAGCTCCAGCAGCAGCGGCAGCTATATTACCGGGCATGCGCGAGAGCTGGCCATCTCGCCCCATCCGCCGCCGGACGTGCCGCTGCGGGCTCTCTCTCCGCCTGTTGCGCCATCACCGACCTCGCCGATCAGCCGAGGCGGTTCCTATGCCTCGATGCCTCCGGTCGGCCGGATCGGCCGGGCCACGGCCGAGCACGCCCGCAGCGCACATCACAGTCACCCAAACCAGCAAAACCAGCAAAACCAACAAGACCAAAACCACCAAACCCATCAAGACCTGACAACGGCCTACGCCGACGGTCCCGCCCACGCGCCTGACAGCAGCCCGGTGACGAGGTCGTCACGGCGGGCGAGCAGCAGCGCCGAGTGGCCGTCCGGCAGCCGCCGCCACAGTACGGCCAAGGTCAGCAGCGACGCGAGCCGAAGCAAGACCAAGCACAGCCCAAAGAGCGTGAAGAGCGCGAAGAGCACGAAGAGCGGAAAAAGTGCCAAGAGCGAAAGAAGTTCAAAGAGTGCAAAGAGTGCAAAGAGCGAAAAAGGCGCAAAGAGCACCAACGGCACAAAGGCCATCAAGGCCAAAAACCCATTGGGTCTACAAGAGCTCGTCAACGGGCGCAGCAGAGAACAGTGCATGTCTAGATCAGCTACGGTGTCGTCATCGGCTTTGTGTGTACAAATAGCAGACATGCCAAAGCACGCAGCAGCATTGCGCCATGTCTTGGCCCACTCTGGCAGCCCCGACGGTGCTAGCGACGATGGCGATTACGACGAAGAGGACGACGACGAGGATGACGAGGATGACGAGGGAGACGATGACAACGACGACGACGATGACGACGACGACGAGGGCGACGAATTTGACAAGACAAACGGGTTCGGCGAACGACGGGCACCGCTCGGGCGGCCACGCAACTCGAAACGGACGGCGCCGGCGGTGCAGCGCGAGCGCAACCGCGTGGCGGCGACCAAGTGCCGGGCCAAGACCAAGGCGGCCATCACCAAGCTCGAAGAGGACGAGCGCATGGAGTCGATCCGCCGCGAGTCGCTCGCCGCCGAGCGCTCCGCCCTCATGAACGAGGTGCTGACCCTGCGGCTGGAGCTGCTCCGACACACCGAGTGCCCGGCAGACAATGCCAACATCCAAAACTACCTGCGCAACGCCGCCGCCATGATTGGCCAGACGGGCGGGTCGAACCACATCTGGGGACCTGACGGCAGCGGCCAGATGTGGCCGGAGCGCCAGAGCGGCGGCAGCGGCCGTCGACGTGCATACGGGTAGCAGCAGAGGAATGGGGGAAACATAAAAACAAAAAAACACGAGACGAGAGGCCGACGGACAGAATGACACGACTCGTGCACACATACGAATACAGGGATGCGGAGGGGAACCTCGGACCGGCCGGCCGGGGCTGTTGGCTACTACCGTCTGTTGGGTGTTGGTTGGTGACCCATAATGTCCAACAGCCAACGGTTTTTGCCACAATCCTAGACCGCGGTCCGCCTGCTGGCTATTATGCCTTGGAAAAGGTTGCCTTTTTTGGAGATGGTTGGTGACGGGGGGTTGGAGACTAGATTTCTATGGGCTGGCGGTGCCTATATGGTCTTTTGGCAGAGGAGCGCCATCATTGTGCGATGCGTGGACGTGTCTCGTCTCGATCGCGCCCGGCCGGCCGGCTGGTAGGCCTCTGCTCGGAGAAGGATGAAGGGGAAGGAGGGGGGGGGGGAGGAAAGCCGCCCAGCATCAAGTTGGGTGCGCGGCACGCAGCCTCTGCGGCCCTACGCTATTATGCGCCTGTTGTTGTGTATTCCCTTTTAGGGGAAAAGGGGAGGTGGGGTTTTTGCATTTGCCACCTGGAGCCCTCTCTCTCTCTCCCGTCGGCCCTGTCCTCACGGCGTCTCCCAGGTCCGGCTCACATGTAACGCTTCCACGAATACTGACGAAATCATGTTTAATTTCTATCTTTCCGCTGTGCCTCTGAATGTCGAGCCGAGCAAAGCCAAGCTTAGCCAAGCTGAGCTGACCCGAGCTTAGTCTATAGTGAGGCCCGCAAAAGACGTCACAGCAGCGAGGCTATGTAAGATATCTTACACAGGCCTCTGATGTTGGCGGGCTTCAGAGCCTCGCAGAGCTTCTCGGAACTAGCACAGTGTGAGCTCTGAGCGGGCTGCGCCACCATGGCGCGGCGGAAGCGGAGACCAAGCACACCATCGCCGTCCCGCATCATCAGGGAATGGGCACCCGATGCAGCTGGGCGCAGCAGATTCTCTCTCGATAGCCGACGACGGGATCCCATGTCCGGCAGTGGCCGTGACGCGCAGCCGGGTAGGGTCTGCATCTGCTGAGCAAAGTGGAAAAAAGGAACGGCGATCTCTGTTTGGGTGGATTTGGAATGGCACGTTTGACGTACTCGTACGAGCACTAATTGTACGAGCAGTAATAAGTAATGCTAATTACAGAGAATGCTGAAACCCAGCTGACACATCTCGCTCGCCTCCTGGGAGCGGATCCACTGTCTCGTCCAGCGGGCAGCGCGTCTGCGCCAACTGTGGGGTCTGTTGCATTGTCGCACTGTCGCACTGTCGCACTGTCGCCATGGCTGTCGTGGTAATATAGGTGTCTAACTTGCCGTGGCTGCCGTGGCTGCCGTGCTTGCCGTGCCAGCGGCGCCTGCCTGCTGGGGCAGTGCTGCTCTGTTCCTCTAGCGGGAAAGGCAGAGCGAGGATGGCAGGGCATGGCAGCAGGGCATAGAGGCAGAATGGCAGGCGCCGACGACAAGGGGTGGCGCCTGCCCTCTTCTCCCTCCCCCACGCAACTGCCGGCGCTTCCCTTCCTCCCCACAAAAGACCAAAACGGGCGGCGTCAGCACCACTGCCAGCACCACTGCCGGCACCTGTCAGCATCGCTGATGTGTGTCTTGGCTGATGTTTCAAAGTCGTGGCCCGTTCTTCTGTCGCTCCTATCACACCCATCACCACCACACCCACCTCACCCATCACATCCATCACACAGTGATGCTCGGCGATAAAGGCTTGGCGCGGTCCGTGGTCGCCGCTGTGTCGCCAGACGCAACAGACGAGATGCAGGCGTCTTCTCGGGCTGCAACGCTGCCTTTTCTGCCTTTCTGCTTTTTTCTACCTTTGTTTTTCTCTTTGTTAGAGAACTGCTATCTGCACTGCTGGCATTCCCGCGGACCGGGCCTATCACGGCAGACGTCGCTGAGCTTTGCAGCCCAGAATCAGCCAATTTTGCTTCCTGCAGGGAAACGGTGAGGATGATTCCTGGTTCTGTTCCGCGACCAGTGGCGTGGGCATAACATGACAACCACCAGAGAGCTAAATTACCCCCCCTCCTCTTCCCCCCCTTTCCTCTCCCCCCCCCCCCTTTCCCTTCCCGTCTCTCTCCGCCTCCAGTCAGAGACCGCACACACGCAGCCACCATGTCACTCCGACAGACGCCCTCTGGCGCCACCACCCGACTGGACCGCGATTGGTTTGCACACGACCCGAGTCAGAGTCAGCAGGAGGAGGAGCAGTACCTGTTCGACATACTTGTACAACCAGACCGCGAGCCCAGCAGCATTATGCCCATCCACGGCACCATGTTTGCCGACCAAGGTGGCCAGCGCATGTCTTCTTCACGCATGCGACCCCAGAGCTCGTTGACACAGTCACACGTGCGTGGTCCTCCACGCCAGCGGTCAAGGTCACGATCCCGATCGGTTCCGCCACGACGACAACGCGAACACGCCGACAGCAAGGGCGAATCAGACGAGTGGAGAATGGACGAGATGTCGCCCCGTCGCGAGGACGGCCCCGTCGACGGCAAGAAGAGAACAGAGTCCGTGCTGGCCGAGGTTGGGTCCGGGTCTGGGGCGGTGGGGTCCCTTGTGGACGACACCGACCTGCCGCCGCCGTCGTCGTCCCGCCGCTCCATGTACGCGCCGCCGCCGAACGGCTCGGGGTTGTCTCTGCCTCTCTCGCTAGAGGCCAAGCAGAAGAGGTATCGACCCAAATCCCTCGACTTTGTTGATCCTGCCGCCGTCGACCTGTCTGCCCAGTCCCCGGCCGAGGCTTTGACGTGGTATAGAGGAGGCGGCAGCAGCAGCGGCGGCGGCGGCCACGGCCCAGCAGACATGCGGTCCAGCCGTTCTCTGCGAAGCAGCCCCTCGTCTCTGTCGTCGTCTCTTGGATCTGACCCGAGCACGCGCGGCAGCGACTCGCTTCCGCGTGCCATCAGAGGGCCGGGCAGCGACCAGGCCACCAGCCCCGAAGCCAGCGAGATCGGCTCGCCCACACCCAAACCCACCCCGGCCTACGATGGCGAGCTGCCGGGCCCCGACTACGCCGGCACCATGACGCCCTACGGCCAGCGTCTGACGGCCGCAGCCGGGCCCGGCAATGCCACGATGCCGTTGCCGTTGCCGTCGTCCTCGTCGTCCTCATCGCAGCGGCACCACCGCCATGCTCACCGCTACGGAACACCGGAGATGCCACGTGGCAGCGCCAATTTGCCTCACCTGCCCTCCACTGCACTGAACCCGCGTGTGCCCAGCAGCGGTCATGCCAAGCACCTACCGCGCGCCGAGAAGCAGCCGCTGACCGGGTACCAGCTCGTGGCCACGAAGTTGTCGTCCATCCCCCAGCAAGGGTCCTGCGGCCGGCGTGACAGTCTCGGCGCCGCGAGTACGAACAGCGGCGACAACAACAACAACAACGAGTCGGCTGCGGCTCAGATGGAGATCAAGCCGCTCTACCGCCGCTTTGAGACCCTGAACCACCGCCTGCTGCTGCATCTGCAGGACGAGCTGAGCGAGCTCGAGGAGCAGCTGCACCGCCTCGACACCGCCGACACCCAGACGCGGCGCCTCCAAACCCGCATTCTCCCGGCCTCCCGCCGCGGCGACTTTCTTTCGGGTGGAGAGCTGCAGTGGCACCGAACCGACATCCTGGGAAAGATTGGGTTCAAGCTGGGACAGTACAGTGGGTTCTCCGATGTTTTATTTTACTCTACTCTAGTCTACTCAAAGCCACCCTGACATGCTGCAGACACCGTCCTGTCCTCCTTTACCGAGACGCAGCGACTGCCATCGCCAAGCCTGTCCGACGTGGAAAGCTACCGGACCTACTTGTCCACGGAAAAGCCTCTCGCCGAGAACGAGACGCGCTTCCTCGACACGCCCGAGGACCTCGTCTCGCTGGCACCTCCCCATGGGTCGCATTCGGCCTCTTCTTCCTTGCCCTCGTCTCCAGACTCCTTGCCCGGCTCGTTCCTCGAGAGCCCCTGCGAAAATGAGGCCGAGCCTGAGCCCGAGTCCACGGGCCCTCCTCCCAACCCCCTGTATCGCCGGCTGGGCGGCGACCCTGCCTTGCCACCCGGGTCCGAGTCTCTTGCGTCGAGGTTTCCAGACCCGCCGCCGCGATTTTCTCTCCGCACAATGACGTTCCAGCAGCGACCCAGGCTCAAAACGCCGTCGTCTTCGTCTGCTGGCAAACATGGGTCGTCGAATGCGCACCACAGCTCGCCGCCCAACTCGAGCCTGGCCAACACCAGCCTGCCGCATCTCAACAGCATTGCCGTCACCATCATTGTGCCGGTGTTCGCCTCCGCCATCGTGTCCGGGGCGAAGGAGCGGATGATTGTTGCCTTTGTCGTGGCGTTTGTGCTGTTTGGCGTTCAAGTGCGTGCAGGAACGCTGCGTCCCACCGTGCACACGGCTGGGGCCAAGGCCTCGCGCAGCGAGGTGATCTTTTCTGCCGGTCTTTTTGGAGCCGCCATGGCCGTGGTCTCGTTGCTGTTTTTTGCGTTGATATGACTCTGGTAAGAATGCACGCACGGCCTTTTTTTTTCAGTCACACAATGTACAACAAATGTATCTTACGCGAGCGAGTTTGTTCTCGGTTTGCAGTTTGATTGTCCGGTTGTTCGATTGTTCGATTGGTTCGATTGCTCGATTGCTCGATAGCTCGATTGCTCGATTGCTCGATGGAAAGTTCGATGGCCCCAAAGTTCGCTCGATTGTTTTCCGTACGCCAAAATACAAATGATTGCTACTATGGTTGACAGCTCCCTCCCTCTACACCGTTCTCCGTCTGCCCCAAGTCCAATGGGACCGGGGATTCTGCGCCAGCTCCTTCATTGCGCGAACGTCGTCGGCATCGGGGCCGAATTCGAAGGCGGCTGCCTCGGCCGCCAGCGCTGCGTAGCGACGGGCGGCGGTCTCGTCGGCGGAGAGCCCCGCATGCAGGGCCGCTAGCGTGTAGGCGCCGCCCATTTTGCCGTCGAGGCCTTCTGTGTGGTAGAGCGCGAGGAGGCGGGTGACGGCGGCGGCGGCGTCGCCGTGCGAGAATTCCGACGACGCGGCCGCGCCCAGCTGGGCCTCGAGCTGCGTGATCTCGCGAACACGCGCGTCTGACGCTGCGGCGGCGCCGGTGTTGGTGCCGACACACCGGATGCAGCGACAGCGGAAGCCCCACACATCCTGCAGCCGCGCCTGGCGCTCTCGGCGGCTGGCCAGCGGGTCGACGTACGAGATGGTTAGCTCCTCGCCGGGCTGGATGTCACGCACGGCGTGAGTGACGTGGACAAGGTGCTCGTCAATGTAAAAGGCCAGGCTGCAAGAGAAAGTGTGTCAGCGGAACGGGTCTCTCCGTGTTCTCCAGCGGACGCTCACTTTGGCTGGCAGTCGTGGTTGAATCGCGAGGCCTCTGGGTAGTTGCCCATGTGGAAGCCGGCGTGCACGTCGCCGTCGTTGTCGCCGTCGGCCGGGCCGTCGGCCGGGCCGATGCCCAGGTCCACCTGGAACGAGTTCGCCATGAGGATGGAGCCGATGTGGCCGCCCGTCTGGCGCATGACGGCGCGCCGCTGGGCCGCCGGCAGCTTCTGCACGGCCAAGGAAAGAAGACGGGCCGAGGACCCGGGCGGCGACTCCACACCGACGCCGCCGCTGCCGCTGCCGCTGCCGCTGCCGCTGCCGCTCTCCTCGGCGTACCGGAATAGGACATCCCGCCGTAACAGCATCGCCGGCGGCTGTGCCGTCACAACCTCGCCGCGCCGCACTGTGCGGTTAGCCAGCGCGCCGCGGCCCTTGCCCGGCACGTCGGCCACGTAAAAAGGGGGCGGGTGGTGGTGCCGACTGTCTCGGATCTCCGAGCTGATCTCCGAGCTGCTGGGCGAGTCGCTGTGCTGCTGCTGCAGCTGCGCTGCGACGCGCATGGCATGGCCCGCCGTGCCGACAAACACGACGCCGCCCCGGCCGAGCTGCGCATTGGAAAACACGCAGACGGTGCCCTGGCAGTGGCGGGGGCCGTCCCAAACGGCAGGCCGCGTGTCTGCCGCGGTCGGTGTCGTGGTCGGCGCTGCTGCTATCGCTGTCGCGCCAGGAGTCGCTAGAAACTCGTCGGCGCTGGCACCCGCCGGGCAGACTGCGTCCAGCCGATTCCTCGACACACACATGGGTCCGCCATCGGGACTCAGCTCTCCGCCGGCCGCCGCCGCCGCTAGGAGGGTTCCCCCTAAGACCAGAACGCGCAGAAGCATTTTTGTCGCTGGCAAAAACAGGAAAACCAGAACCACAGATTCTCCGAGATTGTTTGTACTGCTCTGCTTTTTTTTTTTTTTTTTTTTTTTTTTTTTTTGCTTTCGTCACAGCAGCTCCTCCCTTCATGTTAAGGTTATTTAGGCATCCCCGAGGCCAGTGCGCTGGGGCCGAACCGGAAGTGTTTCACGCCGAGGAGACCCGCGACCCCGGCAACTCCAGACGAGTCTGCCGTTCTTGTCGTTCCTTGGCTGTTTGGCCGCTTGGCCGCTTGGCCGCTTGGCCGCTTGGCTGCTTGGCTGCTTGGCTGCTTGGCTGTTTGGCTGCTCGCGTCCAAGTGGACGTTGCAAAGATTTGTCAGCGAGAGCTGTGAACGCAGCTGCCCTTTCCGGAAGGGTGCTCTCTGCCTGCAAGGCAGGCACGACCAGACGTGAAGAATTTCATTTTGCCACACTGTCTCTTCCATCCTGGACGATCAATTCTCTCCCTTTTATCATTTGACCTCTTGTCTTCCTGGGCGTGTGTTCGTCTGAAGTCTGGCCTGGGCTCTGTCCCACACTGCCGGCGCGAGTGCGCGCAGTAGCCGTGCATGCAGATACGTCGCCGAGCGCAAATGAAACCTGGTGACGAATGGCTTAGGGGATTATGTCAACTTGGCCCCCAATTCGGTGGCCGACCGCCAGTCCAACAAGCTCACGATGGCCGACACTCCAGCGGTCAACGGCCGCCCACCGTCGGCTTCCGAGGTGGATTCTTGACACACAACGGGGGCACAACGGGGGGCCAAAATTCAAAATGTCGCCTGACGGGGGGACATACGTGTGATATGGGGGGGAGGGAAATAACAGTCGGCCCCCACCAATTACCTGCTAAGTATAACAAAGCTCGCCCAAATACAATACAGGTCATGCTTCCATCCCCCCCCCCCCCCCCGGCTCCGATCGGCGGCACAGATGACCAGAATTGTCGCAATGTAACATCCCGCGTCGTCACAGCATCTGGTATAATGCCAAGGAAGGCATACGCGGGATAGAAAGTCTCTGCACCGAGACGTTGTTATCTATCGTCGGGGGGAGAGAGAGGGGGGGTGCTATATAAACGGCAAGGGCCCCTTCTCTCTTATCTCTGGCGTGTGTGTCTCGGCTCAACGGCACACGGCACCCTCGCACTGCACTCGGATTATCATCTGCCATCTGCCATCTGCCCTCTGCCCTCTGCCCTCTCCTCTCATCATGAACGAGCCAGCCAACAGAAGCGACGATGCGGCCAAGGTGGCGGCTGTGCCAGACGAGAGCCATGCTGTCACCCGTGTGGACTCCAACGGGGACACCCAGGTGGTCAATGTGGACCTGGCCTACCTGTCGAGCAGCCGCTTCAACAAGATGTTCCGCAGCGTCATCTTCCAGATGGTGCTCTTCGGCGCCCTCTCCTTTGTGGGCCCGGCCATGGCCGACGCCATCTCCAACCTGGGCGGCGGCGGCCTGTCGTCGCCCTACCTGGCGAACCTGGCCAACTCGCTCAATTACGCGTCGGGCTGTCTGGTCACGCTGTTTGGCGGACCGCTGATCAACAAGCTGAGCATCAAGTGGAGCTGCATGCTGGCCGCCGTCGTCTTCCCGCTGTCGAGTTCCGGCTACTATGTCAGCGCCCGCTACAGCGTCAACTGGTATCTGCTGTTCGAGACCATCCTGGGCGGCTTCACCAGCGGCTTCCTGTACGTCGCCGAGACCGCCGCCATGCTGTCGTACCCGAACCAGGACGATCGCGGGCTCTACCTGAGCATCTGGTCCGCCATGCGCAACTCGGGCAGCGTCATGGGCGGCGCCATCAACTTTGCCACCAACTACACCCGCTCCAGCTCCGGCGGCATCGCCTGGTCCACCTACCTGATATTTGTCGGCTTCGGCTGCACCGGCGTCGTCTGGGCCGCCCTGCTGTCGCCGACATCGCGCGTGCGTCGCCGCGACGGCACCCCCGTGCCCACCAGCCGCGAGGTCGTCACCTGGTCGTCCGAGTTTGCCGCCCTGTGGCAGCACGTGCAGCGACGCAAGACCTGGCTCGTCTTTTTGCCCGCCTTCTACTCCTTCTTCTACGGCGGCACTATGGGCACTTACCTGTCGCTGCACTTTTCCGTCCGCGCCCGCGCCCTGTCCTCGCTCATCACCCCGGCCATCACCATCTGCATGGTGCTCGCCTACGGCCGCCTCCTCGACATGGCCTCGCTGTCGCAGGCCCGCCGCGCCTGGACCGCCTTTGCCCTCTGGGTGGTGCCCCAGGCCGCCTGCATGGTCTGGATCGGCATCGAGTACGGCAAATTTGGCAAAGGCGACGCCGCCCTCGACTACCTCCTCGACGGCCGCCGCTGGGCCGAGGCCTACCTGCCCTACCTCTTCATCTTCACCACGGGCTACTGGACCCAGCTGTCGCTCTACTGGATCCTCGGCACCTTTTCCATCGACGCCAAGTCGGGCGCCCGCACCGGCGGCCTCTTCCGCGCCTTTGAGACCTGCGGCCAGGCCGTGTCCTACGCCATCAACTCGCACTACGGCAGCGACCCGCGCATCTCCTTTTTCGTCAACTGCGCCATCCTCGTCCTCGCCATCCCCAGCATGGTCATGCTCATCCGCATGGTGCCCGACCAGCCGGCCGAGATCGACCTGGACGCAGTGGCCATGCCGGACGACAACGACGACGACAAGAGAGTCGCCCATGCCTTGGCCTAGGCCTAGGCCTAGGACCATTATCCTATCTCACCATGTACGTGGCATTGTTGCATGGATGGATTGCAGGCGTTGTCGTGCTATCGTGCTATCTGCCGTGTTGTATTGTTGCATTGTAGGCAGTGAAGCAAATTCGAGGGGGTTCGAGGGGGGATGGCTAAAGCGGAAGCCTCCGCATTAAAGTGCCTATCGTGTGCCTTGCGTCTGAGATGATTTGCCTTATTGGTCGTTGTGATTCAGTTGTTCCGGCCCACTGATGTTACTTGGCATGATAGCGGAAATTCCCGTCCGACCGACTATCAAGCGCGTGTGCAGCCGACAACCCCCCCCCCCCCCCCCCCCCCTCCACCTCACCGACCATCTTATCCACTCCGGGGAAGTACGACAGATAGAGTGTCGACCGCGTCGGATTTTAAGGATCCCGAAGGAACAGAGTGGGGTTAGGAATCCTCGTAATGAGGCCATCATCGGGACGGGCTAAAGCCGCGGAGCTTGGCTTCGGGTCGACAAAGCGCCACTACAACAGGCGGACGGGTCCCCCCTGCGAGATTATCTCTGCCGCCGTTCATTCTTTGTCTGCGTCTGCACCATTTGCACCACCTGCACCATTTTCTAGTCCGCCGCCATGGTTCTCCCTGTCAGCAACCCGACCAAGTCCTACTGGATTGAGGCGGCAGCTTCTCCGCTTCGTAATTTTCGGTCCACACCCGAGCTGCCCAAGGAGACCGATGTCGTCATTGTCGGCAGCGGGTACACGGGGGCGACGGCGGCGTATTGGATGCACAAAGTGAGAGAGACGCGGAGCAAATGCCGACAAACATGGCTGCTGCAAACCAGGCTGACCAAGAGGACAGTACACCGTCGAGCATGGCTCCATGCCGCAGCTTCTGATGCTGGAGGCGCGTGACGTGTGTGGAGGTGCCACGGGCAGAAACGGTAAGGGGGGAAGGTTCCAGGCGGGCACGGCATTCGGGTATTCGGCAAGCGATGGGCTAATCCAAGACGCAGGTGGCCAGCTCCGTCCCCACGCCTACTCGCGCTATCCTGCATGGTCCAGCCGCTTTGGTGCCGACGGCGCCCTGAAGCTCATCCAGCACGAGATGGCCCATCTGGACGCCTTCAAGGCGCTCCTGGCTGCCGAGGGCGTGGCCGACGAGGTGTGTCTGAAGATCGGCTCGACGTTCGACGCCGCCATGACGGAGGAGGCCTGGACACGCCTCAAGGGCGCCTTTGATCTGTTTGTCAAGGACCACGGCCGAGACGGTGACGTCATCCGCGACTGCCGCCTGATTGAGGATCCGAAGGAGGCCGAGATCTTTACGCAGATGAAGGGCTGCATCGGCGCGATTGTGCATCCCGCCGGGCAGGTGTAGGTTGCCTCTTTCCGCTGCATTGGTCTCGCCTCGGGAAGTGTGTCTGAAGCTGACTTGCCGTCTCCGCGACACAGATGGCCGTACAAGTTTGTCCACGCCCTTTTGCGGGTCGTCATGGACACGGGCAAGCTCAATCTCCAGGCCAACACGCCCGTGTCGGCGGTATCGGAGCGAGACGCCGCGGGCTGGATAACGGTGACGACCCCGCGGGGGGCAGTGAAAGCACGGGCTGTTCTTCACGCCACGGTACGTAACGCATGACCAATTTGTTTCCGTGGCCCCCCGTCTGCACCACTAAACACGACCAGAACCGTTGGGCATCCCACCTCCTTCCCGAGTTCTCGAATCTCATCTTCCCCAGCCGCTGCACCATCGCGGCCATCCAGGCGCCCGAGGGCTTCATCAAGAACACGGGCGCGCAGCACTGGGACAGCGTGGTCAACAACTACCACAACCAGCTACCGCCACCGTACAACGTCATCATCGTAGGCGGGGCCAAGGCCGTCTGCGCGCACTACCCGCACGAGTGGTTACAGAGCGACGCCGAGGACAAGCAGCTGCCGGGCGTGCCGCACTTTTACCACACGTGGCCCAAGAGTGACCTCTATGGCTGGCCGGCCGACGCCGCCGACGAGGCACCGCTGGGCCTGCCCGACGACGAGGGCGGCGTCTGGACGGGTATCGAGTCCACCAGCATCGACTCGTTCCCCTTTGTCGGCGCCGTGCCGGGCAAGGCGGGCCAGTTTGTGGCGGCCGGCTTCAACGGCCATGGCATGCCGCGCATCCTGCTCTCAACTGCGCACATCACGCCGCTGCTCCTCGACAGCCTCGGCGCGTCCTGGACGGCGCCCGCGCTCACGGCGCCCTACCCGCCGCTGCCGGCGCCCTTTGTGGCCACGGCCGAGCGCGTGCAGGCGCTGCAGCAGGCCGACGCCAAGGCCGCCTACGACAGCGACGTCAAGGCGCATGAGGACAGCGCCAAGAAGCCCTTTTGCAACGAGCCGCAGTGTCTGGGCTGGCAGAGCGTCTGAACAATTGCCCGAGCGAAGTTGTCCGAACCAAAGTTGTCTGAATCTCTGAATCTGAGCAAAAAAAAAAAAAAAAAAAAAAAACATTGAACCTGATTCGCTAGCACAAAGACCTTCACGATATTCTGCAGTAACACTTTTATCTGGGTCGACGGCAGTTTGCTTGTAGTCAGTCGTCCGTCTACATAAACGTCTAGACTAAGGACGGCCACGTTCTAGATGTCCATCTAGCCCGAACCATCGTTTCTGTTTCTCATCGCAATGACCAATTACACGCAGGACCCAACGGATTAGCTCCAAGAACACTCATCCGGGACAGGGTCGCATCCAACGCGGTGGGTTTTGCTACCCACTTTTGGTCGTTGGCACTATCTAAGTGGCGTTTTACCTCTTTGGAGTCGTACTCTTTGCGGCATGGCTTTTTCCGATATCGTCGGTACTAGAAAGCCGAGTGTTGCCACCAAACAGAGCACGACGGCCAGGATGGCGATGGCGATGGCCGATGGCGATGGCCGATGGCCGATAGCCGATGGCGATGGCTCACTGGCAAATGGAGTCGACCAGGAGGTCCAGAAAAGCCCGGGCATCCACATCGCTGGCGGCGTTGATGAAGGGAAGATGTTTCCAGACGAATTTCTCGCGGCGGTCCACAATGGTCTGGCCCAGCGACAGGCGGCTCTCGGTCTCGACGGCGACACGGATCGACTCAAAGGTGAAGAGGTCCGGCTTGAGGGCGGCGGCGACGGCCATGGAGTCGATGGTGGTGCACCAGGTGTCAAAGTGGAGGCTGTGGCCCCAGTCGATGACGCCGAGTAAGAACTTGGCGGCGGGCTTGGAGTCGGCGGCAGCGGCGTCGCGCAGCTTCTGGAGGTGCTCGGGGGCAAACTCGACGTCGGGCCGGGTGGCCACGTCGAGGCCCAGCGCGTACAGGTTGTAGCCGGCGCCAAAGACGAGCGAGGCGGCCTCGGGGTCGACGTAGACGTTCCACTCGGACGCGGGGTTGTCGCCGGTGCTGCGCGTGGTGCCGGTGACGTGGAAGCCAAACGAGCCGGCGATGCAGAGCACGCGGTCGACTTTCTGCGGCAGCGACGGGTCCTTTATCGTGGCCAGCGCCAGGTTGGTCAGCGGGCCGAGGCAGAGGATGGTGAGCTTTTTCTGGCCGGCCGTCGCCTTGAGCACGGCGTCGGCCGTCTCCAGGATGACGTCGGGGGCGAAGCGAGGGTCGAGCGTCAGGGTGGCGGGCGGCGAGGGGATGCCCAGCTCGCCGAGGCCGTCGGCGCCGTGCGAGAAAGGGTCCTTGGGATACGGCCGCACGAGCGGCGTCTGGCGGCCCTTGGCCACGGGGATGGCGAGAGCGGACGGGCGGCCGGAGAGCGCCAGCACCTTGAGGGCGTTGGCGGCACAGGCCTCGGCCTGCAAGTTGCCCGACACAGTGGTGATGGCGTGGACGCGCAGGCCGGGGCTGGCCAGCGCCAGCAGGATGGCGACGGAGTCGTCGATGCCGGGGTCGCAGTCGATGAGGACGTCCATGGTGGTGGTGGTGGTGGTGGTGGTGATCAAAATCTCGTCTGTATGCGGATAAATGCAGACGGAAGAGTGTCGTACATACGAGTGCAGATCAGGTGCACCTTATCTTGGGCCAGACCACCGGTTGGCTACGCCGATCAGACCGAACATCGGCGGTAACATCGTGCAGTCACCCGGACCGCAGTTATCTCCCCAGGAACCATGCTATCGGGCCACCATAAAAGCGGGTGATTGAGATAAAGAAATGAAAATGAAGAGGAAAAAAAAATAAGACGGAGAAAAGAAGGGAAAAAAAAAAGAAAAAGGAAAAAGGCCAGTGTCCCAGAGCGAACGGGAAAGAGCGGAGGAGAGGCAACACTTCTGGAAGGAACGACCAGAAGGACAAGAAGGACAACGGCAAAGAACAGACGAGAACAAACAAAAATGTTTTCCAGCAGCAAATTCACGTCCGACAGCTCGGCTGTCATTATGACTCTGGTGTTTGCGACGGCGGTCTTCAACGGCTGCACGCAGGGCTACGACCAGAGCATGATGAACAACCTGAACCTCTACGACACCTACGTCGACTGTGGGTGCACCTGCCGTGGTCACACGTGTAAGACTCTGACTCACTCTTTCTCATCTTTTTTCCAGACTTCCACCTCGGCGACAATCTCACCGGCCTCAACGTCGCCATCATCAACGCCGGCTCCGTGTTTGGCGGCCTGTTTGCCGGACAGGTGTGCGACCGCTGGGGCCGCAAGGCGGGCATCGCGCTGTCGGCAGCGTTCACGGTGGTCGGGGTGATCATCCAGGCGGCGGCGGTGCACGAAGCCATGTTCTGCATCGGGCGGTTTCTGCTGGGCGCAGCGGTGACGATCAACGGGGCGTCGGCGCCGACGTGGGTGATGGAGATGGCCCATCCCAAGATGCGGGGCATTCTGGGCGGGCTGTACATGGCGATCTGGTACTTTATCGCGACGATTGTGTCGGGCATCTCGATTGGCACGTACGCGTACAACACGACGTGGACGTGGCGCGGGCTGGCCATTGGGCAGGTGGTGCCGAGCCTGCTGGCGCTGAGCCTGCTGCCGTTCACGCCCGAGTCCCCCCGCTGGCTCATCTCGCAGGACCGGCACGACGAGGCGCTGCAGCTGCTGGCGGTGCTGCACGGCGGCGGCGACGTGGACAACACGTTTGTGCAGGCCGAGTTCAGCGAGATCACGGCGGTGCTGGCGTGGGAGAAGACGCAGCCGACGCAGTCGTTTGCGTCGCTGGTGCGGCCGCTGCCGAACCTGCGGCGGTTCGGCATCGTGATTGTGCTCAACATTGCGGCGCAGGTGATTGGGTCCAACATTGTGTCGTCGTACATTGGCGACGTGCTGGACTCGGCGGGCATCACGGACACGCACCAGCAGCTGGTGACGAACCTGGGCATGAACATTTTCAACCTCTTCTGCGCCATTGCCGGCTCGTTTGCCATGGAGCGGCTGGGCCGCAAGGGCATGCTGCTGGGCACGAGCAGCCTGATGACGCTCATGCTCGTGCTCATGGCGGTGCTGTCGGCGCTGTACAGCGACGGCAGCAACGAGTCGGCCAGCAAGGGCATGGTGGCCATCATCTTTCTCTTCCTGGGCGCGTACAGCTTCGCGTGGACGCCGCTCACGTTTGTGTACCCGGTCGAGGTGCTCAACTACACGCAGCGGGCCAAGGGCCTCGCGGTGGGCCAGATGGCCTGCTACGCCTTTGGCTTTGTCAACCAGTACACGACGCCGATTGCCATCAGCAACATTGGCTGGCGCTACTACGCCATCAACGCGGCCTGGGACGTGGTCATCTGCGTCATCATCTGGTTCTACTTTGTCGAGACCAAGGACCTGGCGCTCGAGGAGGTCGACGAGCTGTTTGACGGCGAGATCCACGCCAACGGCGTCTTTATCGGGCGCGGCAGCGGCAAGGAGCTAGAGCAGTGAGCAGTTAGCAGTTAGATTCTACGTTTCTGTTTGGTGGACCTGTGACAGGCAAAACCCGTCATGGGACCTCTCCTAGCCAATCATGCTGATGCAGCAGCTCGCCTGTTGGCAAATCTGGGCCACCCTTTAGATACGAGTACGGTAGTTATGCATTGTCACCTTCCCATCTGAGCAACCGTGTTCCACAGGTCCGGCCTTAATAGCACCTGGGTCAGCCCTCTGCTGGTCAGCCCTCTGCTGGTCAGCCTCTCTCTGCACATCCGATACCTCATGCCATTATGATCAAGACACCCCCTCAAGCTCTGCCCCGTATCCCCGCGACGGAGGACATTGTGCCGACCGCCCAGCGGCTCAGCGCGGAGAAGTGGGAGCTCATCGAGTGGCTGTGCCAGGACGTCGACCCGGCCGAGGCCTGCTTCGAGAACGTAGTCCGTCCGCTGGCCGACCTGGAGAACCGACAGTCGGACGAGGACGCCATCATCTACGCCTTGCGGTATGCGGCGCCCGAGAAGGCGACGCAGCACGCCGTGGAGGAGGCGTCTCGGGTGTGGCGGGAGAGTGCAGGCCGGGTGGACAAAAAGGCCGAGCTCTTTGCGCTTCTCAAGGCGGTGCAGGACCGGGCAGAGCCGGTAGACGCCGAGTCGCAGCGCTACGTCGACCGCAAAGTGCTAGCCTACACCCAGTGCGGGTACGGCTGTCTAGACGAGGCGGCCATCCGCGCGTGGGTGGACACGAACCAGACGATCCAGGACTTGTGCACGGCCTTTAACAAGAACCTGCGAGAGTACGAGGGCGGGCTCTGGCTGACGGCGGACGCGCTGGACAGGCTGCCGCCGGACGCGCTCACCAAGCTGCCGACGGGCGCGGACGAGCTGCCGGCGGATGCGCTCGCCAAGCTTCCGACGGATGCGGACGGGGCACGGTTCGTGTCGCTCCGGGGCCGGGACGGCGGCACCGTCGTGCAGTACGCGCACAAGGCGTCGACACGCCGGCAGGTGGAGACGGCCCGCTGCATCATGTTTGCCAACAACGTGCCCCTCTTCCGGCAGCTGGTCCTCCTCCGGGACCAGAACGCCCGGCGTCTCGGCCGCTCAAGCCACGCGGCGTACCGGCTGCCGTACCGGCTGGCCGAGTCGACCGAGTGGATCGACGACCTCCTGAGCACGCTCGGGGCCGGTCTCGTTCCGCTGGGGAAGAAGGAGCTCGAGCTGCTTCAGGAGGCAAAGGCAACACATGAGGGTAGCCCCTCCGAGGGCCTGCAGTCGTGGGACATTGCGTACTACCGTCATCTGCTCGACGAAAAGGAAGACGTGGACCACGACCGCCTGTCCGAGTACTTTCCGCTGCGGCACACCGTCGGCGTCATGCTCCGGCTCTTTGCCGAGTACTTTCAGCTGCGCTTCGAGCCCGTCGCTGCCGAGGACCTGGCGGGGTCAGTGTGGGCGCCAGACGTGGAGGCATGGAGCGTCTGGGACGAGCGAGTCGAGGCCGAGGCTGAGGCCAAGGCCGACGACGGCTTTGTCGGCTACCTCTACGTCGACCTGCTGGAGCGGCCCAACAAGTACAGGCACAACCAGTGCGTCAACCTGCAGCCGGTGAGCCTTCTTTTCCCACTGCTCCGTGTCATCTCGGTGCAACCACTGACATCAGGGCCAGGGCTACATCCGTCCGGACGGCCGCCGCGTCTACCCGGCCACCACGCTGATGTGCTGCTTTCCGCGGCCGACGCCCACGACGGTCCCTTGCCTGAAGCATCGCGATGTCATCACTCTCTTCCACGGTATGTCAGCTCCCACATTCTGCCTTCTCCAGGACGGCAGACCCCCCACATTCTGCCTTCTCCAGGACGGCAGACCCCCCACATTCTGCCTTCTCCAGGACGGCAGACCCCCCACATTCTGCCTTCTCCAGGACGGCAGACCCCCCACATTCTGCCTTCAGGTCTGACACACCAGAACTCGGACACAGCATGCACGATCTGCTGGCCAGGACCAGGTACCGGTCTTTCCACGGCTACGCCGTCTGCCTCGAATTCGGCGAGGCCATCGGCATGATGCTGGAGAACTGGTGCTGGATCCCCGAGCAGCTCCAGGCCATGAGCCGCCACTACACCCGCCTCGACCCCGCCTACGCCGACGCCTGGAAGGCCGCCCACCCGGGGTCGCCCCTGCCGCCCGAGACCATCCCCGACAGCGATGTGGCGACGCTCATCCGGCAGCGTCCGCGAGAGCGGCTTCGCATGTCTCTGCGCCAGTTGTGAGTGCCCTTCCTCGCCCCCCAACGATGGCCAACTAACGACCAGGTGGCACTCCTCCTTTGACATGGCCGTGCACAACCCGCCGTCCCACGAGCACCTAGCCCGCCTCGACGAGGCTATACTCTACAGCGACCTCTGCGAGCGCTTCCAGGGCTGGCGGCTGCCCGAGGGCACCTTTAGCCATGCCGACTTTGGCCATCTGGCAGCCGGCTACGATGCGGGGTATTACGCCTACTTGAGGTAAGGCCACAGACACAGACCACACAGACCACACAGACACAGACAGACCACACAAACCACACAAACCACACAGACAGACCACTGACAACGCAGCGCCAATGTCATCGCCGCCGACCTCTTCCAGGCCAACTTTGCCCACGACTACCGCAGCCCAGCCACCTGGGACCGCTTCCGCCGTGGCATCCTGCAGTACGGCGGCAGCCGCCGCGAGCGTGATGTTCTGGAGGCGTTCCTGGGCCGCCCCGTCTCCACCGACGCCTTTCTGCGCAGCCTGGGGGCGTCGCTGGTCTCGTGAGATGGCAGGCCATTGTCGTTGCGTTCGTTATTCTGTCCATCGGATGATCGGTTGCCCTAAGGCCTCGTTCGTAGCGAGGATGGCCTCAGCCTTGGCTTTGGAGGGCTTCGCGGGGGTAATTGGGAGGGCTTTAGGGGATATTTCGGAGGGCTTCAGGGAAGCCTCGATTTCGTATTGGGAAGCAGCCGTAGAACTGCGCCACACAATCTGCGCCACAAAGACCCACCTCGGCAATTGAGCTGAAGCTTCCATTGACATCCCACCATTTCCACGACACAGCTGTCTAGGTCGATGTCGGCTGGTCCGCTGTTGTTGGAGCCTTCTCTTTCCATGGCCAGCGTGTCGGTAAGAGACGCCTGCGGGCGACTGCTGCGGAGCAGGCCGTGCGGCCGAGCCGGTGTTTTGTACCCCAGGCGAGCTTCCATTTTCTGGGATGCTCCCATTCTTCCCCTTGTCGACTCGCGATGTCACTTTTCCCACACGCGATGCGCTCCCGCACATGCCACCCCTACGGCAGAAAAGACAAAGGCTGCCGCACCCATACCACTACGCAAGCAGCTGAAGGACGAGGCACGGGCACGCAAAGAGGCCGGCCAGAAGAAAAAGCCAAAGGGCAAGCAGACGGTGGACGGATGGGAGCTGACGGTGGGCATTGAGATCCACGCGCAGCTGAACACGGCGCGCAAGCTGTTCTCGGCGGCGGCCACGTCATCGGACAGCACACCCAACTCGCACGTGGCCTTTTTCGACCTCTCGCTGCCGGGGGCGCAGCCCATCTTCCAGGCCGAGACGCTGATCCCGGCGATCCGGGCGGCGCTGGCGCTCAACTGCGACATCCAGCGGGTGAGCCGCTTCGACCGCAAGCACTACTTCCACTGGGACCAGCCGTCGGGCTACCAGATCACGCAGTACTACGAGCCGTTTGCGCGCGACGGCCACATTGTGCTGCATGCGCGCGACGGCATCGCCGCCGAGGACGGCGAGCAGATCCGCATCGACATCAAGCAGGTGCAGATGGAGCAGGACACGGGCAAGACGGTGGCCCAGCCGGGCGCCGTGCACTGGCTGGACATGAACCGCGTCGGCACCCCGCTGGTCGAGATCATCACCGAGCCGCAGATGCACCACCCGGCCACGGCCGCCGCCCTCGTGCGCAAGATCCAGCTGCTGCTGCACGCCGTCGACGCCTGCACGTCGGGCATGGAGGCGGGCGGGCTGCGGGCCGACGTCAACGTGTCGGTGCGGCGCTCAGGTGATCCCTCCTTGCCCCTGGGCACCCGCACCGAGATCAAGAACCTCAACAGTTTCCGCGCCGTCGAGGACGCCATCGTGGCCGAGCGCGACCGGCAGATCCACGAGATCGAGTGCGGCCGCGGCGACACCATTGTCAGCGAGACCCGCGGCTGGGCGCCGGGCCAACACGACGGCAGTACCCACCGCCTGCGCGGCAAGGAGGGCGAGATCGACTACCGCTACATGCCGGACCCGGACCTGGGGCCCGTCCTCATCGACGACCAGCTCGTCGAGTACCTGCGTCTGACCACGGGCACGCTGCCCGACGCCGAGCTCCACAGCCTCGTCGACCGCTACGGCCTGTCGGCCACGGACGCCATGGCGCTCATGCAGCTGGAGCACGGCGGCCGGGCGCAGTACTACTACGACGTGGTGGATGCGTTTGAGGTGAGGCTGGGCACGGGCACGGGGACTGACCACCGCCCGTTCATCGCCAACTGGGTGCTGCACCAGCTGGGCCGCCTCACGTCGGACCGCAACAGCGAGTTTGACGCTGACAACAGCAGCAACGACCTCGAGATGACGCCCGAGGGCCGCTGCCGCATCCCCGTCGACTGCCTCGCCGACATTCTCGTCTACCGCTACCAGGGCCGCATCACGGCCGGCGTGGCCAAGGACCTGCTGTTTGCCGTGTTCCGGGGGGAGATTGGGGCTGACGGCAGCAGCAGCAGCAGCAGCAGCAGCAGCAGCAGTAGCAGCAGCAGCAGCAGCGTCCACGACGCCATTGAGCAAGCCGGCCTCTGGTTCGACGAGATTGCCCCCGACGAGTACGCAGCGCTGGCCACGCAGGCCCTCGAGGGCGAGGACAAGACGCTGCGGCTGTTTGTGGACCCGAAGCCGAAGCGCTACCCGCACGGCAAGCTGCAGTTCCTCATGGGCAAGCTGCTGCAGCTGGGACCAGAGGGCCGCACAGACCCGCAGCACGCCGAGGCAGCCATCAAGGCGGCGATTGCGCGATACGTGGAGGAGAAGAGGGAGAAGAGGGAGAAGGAGGAGAGGGACCAGGAGGAGGAGACCAGATAACAAGAAAAAGACAACATTCCCCACTGCAACAGCCTCGGCTTAGCTTATCGCCGGTGCCCATTTTACTACGCTTACACCTACTGGCAGAAGACCAGGCAAACGACCAGCGCTGATCAAATAAATTCGCAGCAGAAAACGACACCCGCCTTATCTTGTTATCTCTGGGGGGGGAGTGTTTCTAACGTCATCGTATCGGCCGATAAATCGCCCACGGCAGCTTCCGATTGACGCAACGTCATTTAACTGCTCTCGCTGCTGCAACCATACTTTTGTGAGGCGAGCAAACGAGACCGCTGCACACAATCTGCCACAATGGCACCGCCAAAGACACACCTCCTCTGGGCGGGCGGGGAAGAGAAGGCGGGCACCGGAGAGCCGTGAGTTTGTTTGCCTGCTGTACTGTCCTGCACCTTTTTCCTGACCATGCAGGCTCCCGATTGAGAACCCAGCCACTGGAGAGGTGTACGCATAGTAAGTGGACGTCTGCGCTTGACCACTGACACTGCCCACTGACCACCGACCACTGACACTCCCAGCTGCCAAAGCGCCTCGGCCGAGGACGTCGACGACGCCGTCAAAAAGGCACATGCGGCGTTTGTGTCGGGCGTGTGGTCGCGGGCGCCGCGGACGGCCCGCGCCGACGTGCTGGAGGAGGCGGCCCGGCGGCTGACGGCGGCGCTGCCGGAGCTCATCGGCATGGAGGTGGAGCAGACGGGGCGGGCGATGCGGGAGATGCAGGCGCAGGTGCCGTCGCTGGTGCGGTGGTTCCAGTACTTTGCGGCGCTGCTGCGGACAGAGGAGCGGCCGGTCTTTCCGACGTCGGGACAGCTGCACAACTGGGCCGACCGCAAGCCGCTGGGTGTCGTCGTCTTGGTGACGCCGTTCAACCACCCGCTGCTGATCGCCGTCAAGAAGCTGGCCCCCGCCCTGGCCGCCGGCAACAGCGTCGTGCTCAAGCCGTCCGAGATGACGCCGCTGTCGTCGCTGCGCCTGGCCGTGCTGCTGCGCGATGCCGGCCTGCCCGCCGGCATCTTCTCCGTGCTGCCGGGGCCGGGCGTGGTGACTGCCGCCGCGCTGGCCGCCCACCCGCTCGTGCGCTCCGTCGACGTCACCGGCGGCACCGGCGCCGGCAGGGCGCTGGGCGCCGTGGCCGGCCGCAACCTGGCCCGCTTCAACGCCGAGCTGGGCGGCAAGGCGCCCGTCGTCGTGTTTGCCGACGCCGACGTCGACGCCGCCGTCAACGGCGTCGCCTTTGGCGCCTTTGTGGCCAGCGGCCAGACCTGCGTGGCCGCCACGCGCATCATTGTCGAGCAGGCCGTGCTGCCGGCCGTGCTGGCCGGCCTCACGCGCAAGGCCCAGTTCATCGCCGCCCACATGGCCGCCGACCCGACGAACCCGCGCAGCGCCATGGGCCCGCTGATCTCGGCCAAGCAGCTGCGCCACGTCGAGACGCTCGTCGACGAGGCCGTCGCCGGCGGACACGCCGTCGCCCTCACCGGCGGCGCCCGCATGACGGGCGCCAGCCCCCTCGACGGCGGCGACCTCGGCCGCGGCTACTTTTACCCGCCGACGATTCTGGCGGCCGTCGGTGACGACCGCGACAGCGTCCTGAGCGCCCGCATCTGGCACGAGGAGGCCTTTGGCCCCGTCATCGTCGTCGTGGCCTTTGCCGACGGCGACGAGGACCGCGCCGTCACCCTGGCCAACGACAGCGAGTTTGGCCTCGGCGGCGCCGTCTGGACGCGCGACCTCGCCCGCGGCTTCCGCGCCGCCGACCGCGTCGACGCCGGCCTCGTCTGGGTCAATACCCACCACCGCAACGACCCCAGCAGCCCCTGGGGGCCCGCCAAGGCCGCCAGCGGCGTCGGCAGCGAAAACGGCCTCGAGGCCTACCACGCCTACACCATGGCCAAGAGCACCATTGTCAACTACGCCGCGCCCGAGGCCGCCCGCGCCGCCGAGGACTGGTTCAACGAGGGGGGGGCGGCCGTGCGATATGGCTGAGCTTTGTATTGCCGCTTCTATAGATGGTAGATACAGGAAAGCAATAAAAAAAAAATCACTTGTCTCCAAAGACGGGCAGCCGCTGGTACACCTGCGCCCACGTCTCTCGCCCATCGACCAGCCGGCAGATGGCCTCGACAATGGCCTCCTCAGAGCATCACCTTGGCCAGAATTGCCGCGTACTTCTGGGCCGCTGCGTCGTCCGACGCCGACGCCGACTCCCCCGCCCGTCTGTGTTGCAGCCGCGCCTCCAGCACCGTCTTGATCAGGTGGTCCGCCCGCAGGGTACTCGCCCTTGGCCGGATCGCGGCACATGTAGTCGGCAAACTTGTCCACGTGGCCGCTCGTCTGGAGCACCGCCGCCGGCGTAATGGCCGTGCAGTCCAGCTCCATCATGTTCCCCTCCAGCACAAAGTGCCGGCGCCATTCGCCCACCATGTTGGCCTGCAGCGCACAGCCCGGCGGCCCGTAGTCGTAGAGCCCGCGGTTGTCGCCCGAAAAGTTGGGCGCCGTGCGGTACACCTCAAACGACTCGCTGAAGAAGAAGCGCCGCTTGAGCAGCGACTCGAGCTGTGCCCGCTGGAAGCCGCCCTGTCTCGCGTCCATGGCGGTGGCTGATCTGTCAATGTATCTGACAGGAAATGGATGATGCAGAGAAGCGAAAGCCGCAGGGAAACCGCATCGAAGTGATAGAAGGCTGAGGCGTATCATTGGCCCAATGAAGAACGAGTGGGGCATGGACGACGTTTATGAAGCAGAGGATCGCAAGGATGACTCAACGTTCCGTTTCCAGAACATGCACCGCGGTACGTGACTCAAGACGGGAGCCGTGAAGTGCTACGAGTAGACGTGTCATTTCACACATAGAAACGGCAATCAAGTGATCAATATGGCTATATTAGTACGCATTGGACTGTCCTTGACCGGCAGACGGTCAGTTCATATCGGGCAGGAACGAGTCAGAACTTCCAGGTGACTCAGCGTTGTTCCCTATTGTATATTGGTGTCATGGAAAGAGTATCCGCAGCTCAGGCAACCGCTATAGTAGTTCCTTGGACAGACTATAGACTAGTAAGGAGCCATTTGATAGACACTTTTTGGCAGTACAACGAGTCGTCTTTTTTCTCACCGGTTGCGGAATCTCAATGCTGCGCAAACCTTTTAATTTTCCATCAGTCGGGCATGTCTCCAGGTACAAAGCCAGTATGCGTATGGTGATAACTGTAATACAGAAAGATGCAACGCGCCTTCAAACCCTTTTTTGCTAGTGTACAGAGCCATCGCCGTTCAGCCCACCTAACCTCGCCAGCCATATCTTACACAGTCGCCGCCGGCCCGACATGGAATCAAAATGCGCCGGTCCCATTGTCCATACTTCCTGTATCCTGCATCCATGCATCCATGCATCCATGCATCCATGCATCCATGCACCCATGCACCCATGCACCCATGCACCCATGCATCTATACGCCCACACAGACTCCTCTCCGCTATCGATGCTTTCTCTTTTTGGACCCTTTCCTTTGCGGACGTCCCTTGATGTGCAAGTCGTCAAATTCCTGGTCGTGTCAGCTGGTGCACAGACAGAGAGAGAGAGGAGAAAAGAAAGGAGGAAAGAAAGAGAGGAAGAAGGCTAAAACCGCAACGCACCTTGAGCAGAGCCAGCAGCCGCTGCACGGCCTCGGCGCCCCCCAGCTCCTCGACGCGGCCGCTGCGCAGCCGCGTCTCGACGAGCCGCGCCACCACGCGCACGTACTTGGGCGCGCTCCACTCCATGTCCTCGTTGGTGATGTGCGGGTTCGCCATCTGCGCCGCCACGATGCGCAGCCACTGCTCGATGCCCGTCCACTGCAGGATGTGGCCGCCCAGCGCCAGCGTCGGCTCGCTGCGCAGCCGGAACACAAAGTGCACCGTGCCCGAGTTGAAAAAGACTGTCTGCCCGGGCTCCAGCACCAGGTAGCACCACTGCCCGCCCGTGAACCCCTGCGGGTCCGCCATCCACTGCGCCCGCTCCTCTGCCGTCGGCTGCGACATCCACCCGAACCCAAATAGCCCCTCCTGCACCGTGATCCACGTCGCCAGCCCGTGGCTGTCGGTGTGCGGCGACGTGTTGTGGCCCCCCTGCGACAGTAGCACCCACTCCAGGATGTTGCGCCACTCGTTCCACTGCTCCCGCGTCGCCGTGTCCCGCTCTGCCCGGCTCGGGCTCAGCACTTCGTCCCGCAGCCGCGGCAGCAGCTGGCAGTTCTCGCACGTCAGAAACTGCGGCAGCACCGCCGCCGGCAGTGGGCTGCGCAGGTCCAGGATGTTCCACGGGTCGTCTTCAGGCGCAGCAGCCGTCGTCGTCGTCGTCGTCGTCGTCGTCGCCGTCCCCATCCGCCCATCCCCGCCCCCGTCCTCATCCTTGCGCCCCAGAAACCGCGCCCGCACCTGCCCCAGGTGGTGGCTCTCAAACGAGTCCTCCATGCAGCTGCGCGACGGCACCTGCACTGACACAAGCCGGTCCAGGTTCTCCATCCGCCGGAACAGCTCGTCGATCGGCCGCAGCCACGGCTGCCACCGGAACGTCTGCTCCTTGTCCGTCACAATCGGCTCCCCCGGCGACCCACGCTCCAGCACCGCGTAGGCGTCTTCTCCCGTCAAAAAGTGCGCGTCCACCGGCCCCTTGTCCGCCGCCACGTTCGGCTGCCGGGCCACCGACAGCAGCTTGTACACCAGCCGGTTTGTCACGTCGCCGTGTGTCAGCTCGTAGTTGACCGGTCGCGGGCGGTCAAAATATGCCTGCATCTCCTGGAGAAATTGGTTGCGATACGAGCTGTCCCGGATCGCATTGGCCACCGGCCGGATGTCGCTGCGCCGGACCGCCTTGGGAACACGGGGCGCGCGATTCGGGTCCCCCGGAACTCTTCTCTTCTTGTATGTCCGCTTGGTCGGTGGTGTGGGGGCCGGGGTCGAGGGCGACTTGGGGTGCAGCACCGGAAGCGTCCCCTGGACGGGCAGCGGAGCAGGGCTGGCGGCCATCGGCGTGCTTGGGTGGTGTGGCGGCGCCGGCGAGCTCGACGGCGTGTCCCGCAGCCGCATGGCTGCCTTCAGCCGGTTGTACTTTTCGAGATGTGCGGGGCAGAGCTGGCCCACCAGTCCCGAATACTGGTCGATCATGCGCGGATCCAGCTTGTCCCCGGTCTTATCGAGGATCATATGGAGGATGCTCGGCACTTCCACAGGACAGCATCGGGGTATCCTCGCAATCAGAGACTTGGCGACCGTGGCCGGAGATGTCGCTGGTGTGCGGATCCGGCCGGCCGAAGACTTCTTCGCCGTCTTCGGGCTGGTCACCCAATTGGTCGTCGCAGCATCAGCGGCGTTCCTGTGGCTCGCCACACACGCAGTCTTGGGGCGGCCGCCTTCGTGGGCAGGACAGTCTGCCAAGACGAAGCGCTTCTGCACGAACCTGCCGTCAAATTCCGGGCACTCGGACTCGGCGACCAGCTCACTCTTTGCCTTTGCTGCGGACGCCATGATTCGGAGGATTTTCTGCAGGCCTTCGGAGAAAGGAGCAGCCTTGTCTCCAGGCTGCGGCGGCAGTGATGTGGTATCGGAAGATCTCGCCACAGGTGCGGTTGTGTCCTTGGCGGGCCGTCCATCCGATGTCGAGCTGGGCTTCCAGGCAAAGAACGGCGACACCGGGTCGTACAGCGGGCCCAAGACGCCCCAAGGCGATTCCGGGTTGTAAGCAGCAGCAGCCTTCAAGACAGCCTCATCTGCAGCTTGCTCGACTCCGCCAGGTAGTGGCAGTGGCTTGGGCTGGCTTGGTGCCAGGTCAGCTGACTGGCGGACCTCGGGCTCCGGAGTTGGCTGGCCGGAGCGCCATGCTTGAAGTGCCGCATTGGCGCGTAGACGAGTAGAGGGCCTCTTTCGAATTGCCCTCTCCGACGCCGAGCCCACCACCGGCTTGGATGATGGCCGTCTCGAGGGTGGCATCGGGAGAGAGAGAGCGTGCCTCAGACTATAGAGATGCTCCACACAGGCCCCCCCCTCCCAAGCCAAAGCGCGTCTGCGAGAGCTCGGATGAAGTCCGACGCGTGCGTTTCTGGCGACGCCGCCTAGGGCCCGAGAGGCTATGCAGCAGGTGCGAGAAGGTAGACAAGGCTGCAGGCGCCGAACATGCCGCAAATCTCCCTGTGATGAGCAGGAGTGGCTGGGACACAGTATTCCCCCAGTGTAGGTCGTAGGCGTTGCCTGTGAAAAAATCTGCTGCCCTGACTCTGTTGTTTGTGACCTCTGCAGTTTCCGCGCAAGTTTCCGTCGCGTCACATGTGGTGGAACGTCAGCTATAGAGAGGCGCGGATATAATGTTGTCGAAGAAGTGGTGCCTGCCAGTGCTTCTTGAGATTTGCGAGGAATGGCTGTGGGTCCACGCATCCATCCCACTTTTCCAGCCACAGATTTGTGGCGCAGGCTCATATTATGTAACAGCACGTGAGTTTGTCTATCCCGCGGGGACCGCGCGGGACCGTATAGATTCGCACCTCCTCTGTCTCGATTCGCGCCCGTTTTATGTAACACAACACACCACGTGACTACAGAGCGCAGACGAGTAAAGGGTCTCTTTCGGATTACCCTCTTCGACGCTGAGCCCACCGGCTTCGACGATGGTGTTTCGAGGGTGGCATTGAGAGACGGAGCGTTAGCATTGGCGTGTGGACGAGTAAAGGGCCTCCTTTAATCGCCCTCTTCGACGCCGAGCCCATCAGCCTAGACGATAGCCGTCTCGAGGATGCTATCAGAAGAGTGGGCACGCTGCATACTATAGAGAGCGTGTTCTGGCATTGTGCAGCCACTGGGCAGTCGTCTTGGAACCCTCCTAGAGCCTTTTCTTTCCCTTTTCAGATCTGCCTTACAGGACACATGTTAACGGCAGAGGGTTTTCGCCAACGGCAATGGAAGCCTGTTGTTGCATAACGTCCGTATACTTGCCGATTCCATCCGCAACTGGTGAAAAACAAGGACGACCCGTTGTACCGCCAAAGGCTCGAGCTCTAGAGTCAAGGATCTATAGCAGTTGCCTGAGCTGCGGACACGCTTTCCATGACACCAATATACGACAAATAGGGAACAACGCTGAGTCACCTGGAAGTTCCGACTCGTTCCTGCCTGATGCAGACTGGTTGTCTGTGCCGTCGTCTGGGCTTTGAGGGAGAGGCTAGGAGGAGACCAGTCGACTGAGTTTATTTTGTGTTAACGACCCTTGCGGCTTAAATGAGTGGTAGAGTATCTCTTAACTTTATCCTCGGAGACTTAAGAGTCTGATCTCGTCACCTATAAAATCGTAAGATACACTTTAGTCATTATACGGTCTCCACACCCTCCAGAATCTTCTGTTCTGCCCGGATCTGCTGCAATGAGACGAGCCGAATGACCTTGCTTGAAAGTATTAGATAGTGGATGGCGTCGCCGTGAGACTTGATAGTGGCTTCATCCAGCCATTCCTTAGCCAACTCGAGTCTCCAGCAGTCATGCTGATGCACGACGGCTTCCCAGGCTTGGACTGTCGATTTCTCCACGATCAATTTCCATGTGCCTCTCCAAGTGATTGTCGCTTTCCGTTCACTGGGAAACGCTTGATACTTGAAGAGTGCCGCCAGCCCCTTCCGTCCGTTTCAGATCTCCATCGTTTCCAGCTGCGGCATCTTCATGGCCGCTGCTGCCGCTGCCTGAAGCATAGCTCCAATCTCGGACGGATTCTCGTCAGGTGTGAGTAATTTTGAAGTGAGCGCAAGCGAGGTGAGGTTTGGCCACTTCCAAGAGGGTTCGATTTTGAAAAATTGGTTAGCATCCACAATAAAGGATGCTGCGAGATGCTCAAGCTTGAAGCTGGCGAGCGCAACCAACCGGCTAACAGCTGGGGCTGGGTTACGAAAATTGTCATATTCACTCAACTCAACCCCATCCAGGAATCGCCGCATAATAGCAGGGTACTGTTGATTGAAGTTTTCAAAGACCACAAGTCTTTTGAGATTGTTGTTGAAACGTGGGATAGACTGGAAAAGATACTCGTTGTGATCTAGGATGCGAATTAGCAATGAGAGCGAGCAACTGCTTGTGTGGTCATGCAGCCATGCTGACCTCTATCTGTAAATTCCTGCATATAGTCCCATTCCCTCCAGGGCTCGTAGTGGACTTCCTGAAGCCTAGGAAAGCGGGCAAACATGTGTGCAAGCGAGCCCGGCTTCCATCTCCGACGGTTCTGTTGCCGGAGAAGTAAGCTGGTTACCGCCGGGACCGGCGGAAGCTGGCCCCACCATTCCCGCTCCAACTGCTCATCTTCAAATGGTCCCTCCTCCATTATTGGATGGAAAACTTTGCGGATAGCTGCAGGCGGAACAAAGTATCGAAAGCCACTGACCCAGCCATGTTTGAAGCTATGATAGACTTTGTTCACTATCATCTGCTCCATGTCACCACCACCTCGCCTATCGGCACAGGTATCGGGCAAGAAGGTCGAATATTTGAACCAGTGTTTGGCATCACTAGGCGAGTAGATGCTGATATCGAGTATCAGATCGCCGTGAGGGTCCCATGTGCTGAGAGTCGAAAATAGATTCTGGAAAGACGCGGTGATAGGGCAGGCATCGGTATCACCAACATAAAATGGATTTTCCGATTCATTGGTTAGTTCCTCTCTGTAGCCAGGGGCACACTTAGTGCAATCATAGTCATCAAGTTCCAAGCAGAACCAGATATAGCAAACGAGAGCTCGATTGCGATATATCATCGAAACAAAATCAACGAGGCGCGATGGTGTCAGTTTGATTCGAGCAAAGTTGTATCGTTCGACTTCTCTTTGCCATTCTCGAGACACTGTAGTGTAGCGACTGAGGGAGTCACCGTCTTGTATCAGATATCCCAAGATCACCTGCCGGATTTCTGAAGGCAAGTCACCCCATGATGGCTTTCGTTTCCCTTGCCAGATGGTATCGAAGACATTGTTTGATCGGAAAAGGGTGGTCATGATTTCTATAATGAAGCGATGTTGGAAATTTTAAAATCTTAGCATGTGCGGTTGCTGTAAATCGTGAGAGAGGATGAAATCCTGCGATTATAGAATGTACGGGATGGGATTTGTTCTACGAAAAGTTTTCTGGATTGGGAGAAAAATAGAAAGACGAAAAGTTTAATACAGGAAGGAGGGAGGGAGAAGGGAGAAGGGAGGAAGGAGGGTTTGTGGCCGTTTACAAACTGCACGCAAGTTGCCCCCAACCACGAAGTTCCTCACAAAATAAGGTACCAACACCTAAAAAATTACCACAGTGACGTAAACTTATATGGGAAGCAGAAAACAAAATCCAAAAAAAAATTAGCATAAGGAAATAATATAAAGTGAGAGTATGCAAAGTACACCTTCCCAACCTGCCTTACTAGAATACCACTTGCGTGGAGATCCCAGCCGTCCACTCAGATGACTACACGGCAGGCAGCCAAGGCTGACAACGTTTGTTCTTCATACTCGTCCTGCTAGCAGCCCAAGATATACGGCTCCTTCCAGAAAGACCTGGTTACCGTTGACATACGTCCAAGACGGCGCCGTGAGGTCCCAGCCAACGGAGAGCAAAAAAAATACAGAGACTCGAGAATAACATAAAAGTCCGAACACGCACTCGCTCTCGGCACCAAAAGAAAAAGAAGAAAATCCATGTTAAAGACGGGAAACTGTTCTTGTCCAAACTAAGCTGGGATATTTGCAAGCTCTGTCGAAAAGATTACGTCATTCATACAAAAAGCCAAAAGCCTAATCACAACCTTCTGAGATTTCCTTTAGGACGGTCGGTCTGACCACGCCCGCAAAGTGTATCCCACCGGCTATACGTTTCTCATAGTCATTATACAGGCTGTGATACAGTCCTCTCACCAAAATAAGCTGCTTCCTTTCGACTTTACCAGGATCATAAACGCCAAGGTCCAGACAATGGTAGGCGACATGTTCGACGAGTCTGTACAGGCTCTGTCAACAGGAAACTCGGGGAATAGGTAAAGGCGCACGTTGAAGAAAACTCGGTAAGCAACGCGGCAAGTAGCTCTGTCAAGATGGACCAACTTTACACCATGCTGCGAACTGTGACTGCGCAGAGCTCCGTTGACAACTTGAGCGCCAGTATCGCTCTGTATCGCACCGAAGCCGAAAAGAATGGGGAGGCAACCTCAAAGTTTATGGAAGAATTTGCGAGCAAGATGGCGGGTGAATCCAAGACTCTCTTGATGGAGAAGGGCGACGAGTCGTTTGGCAAAAAAGACACTAGTCGTTGCCTTGATGATATGGTCGAATTATAGAGAGAAATGGCGGGCTGTAGCTTGATGAACCTCGTAGGTGTCATCAAAGACGTGGAATTGTTTTCTCATTGCCATGTTGTAGGCAGTAGCCGCATGCCGGACAGCCATTCTGCATCACGGGGAGAACCACTTTGTTGACCTCTCACTATGAACCATGACAGAGTAACAGTTGTCGACAGAAAGATAAGTCCAGGTTCGACTGTAAACCCAGCTTTCGGGGGTGGACGAGAGAAATAAAATGTCCCAGAGTATTATATAGAATGTATCATGGAAAGTAAAAACAATAAAACGATGCGACAAGGAACCTTACTATCAAACATAGAGATGCCAGATCACTAGATCAGCTTGACTCTCCCACCTGCGAATGGCTTCATATTCCAAGAGTAGTCCACCACAATCCAACTTGTCGAGCCTCGTCGGTGTGTCATCGAAGGAAGACTGGCTTGGGATTGAGTAGTTGTTGGGCCAAGCATCGCAGGGAAAGTCGAAAGTATAGGCAGCCTAGCATCTGCTAGAAGTCGACAGGGCTTCTGTTTTTGACCTCATGAATGGCAGGCTTGCCATCATATCCGCGTCGTGCCCGCTGGGAGGGATCGCTTCATCGAGGATGACCTATACAAAGTTAATACAAGGCGTAGTTTTCCCTTGCCAATCCAACTCGATTATATTACGACAGACAAATGCCATCATCTTCAGATGCCTGGAGAGCAAACGAAAGAAAATGCAGGCACGAATTAAGTTTCAAGCAAATCTTCATGCCAGCTCGGATTTTCTGCGGCGCTGGTCTTCGCCCATGGATTTGGTCCTCTCCCATGAATCTGGTCTTCGCCCACGAATTTGTCTGCTGCCCCCCCTTTCTCTACTTCCCCATAGGTCGTCTCCGGGCGGTTTTGTTCCCCGTATTTCATAGCTTCCACGGCCAGTTTTTCGGCACCAAAATGGATACAGGTCTACGAGTCTCCAGTCCCCCTGAACTTCATTGGTGCCTCCATCCTCGGTGATTATGGTGAGCCCCGTAAGATTTGTATCCCACATGGTGACGAGACAGAGCGAACGGACCGAAAAGGAAGTCGCCGATACGGAACCGATGGCGCAACAATCGCGTAGTCACGAGAACACGGACACGCTGTCCTCCAGAATGGCCTTCCGGCAACCCAAACAATCCCGAGACCACCCACACACCCCTCTGCTCCTCTCGACTGGCATTTCGTTCCGATAACATGCAGCAGGCTACCGAAGTAGCCGGCGAATGGGGCGCATACGCGCCCCGGTTGCAGTCGGAAGGACGTTGTGCCAGCAAGGGCCGACAAGGCACCGCTCTGGGTTTATCCAGAATGGCTGCGGCCTCTCTCCCATTGCTCCATCCTATCTGCACGAGTGCTTGCAGGGCCGACGGCAAGAGGGATGCATGGATGCATGACACCTGTGTGGGCCGACTGGCGCGGGCTCTAGATTCATAAACGGGTCTACGACGTGACAATGTATCTGATAATCCCTGCACGTGGGAAGATGCCGGCTAGGCACGAGGAGGAGCTTATATTCCGCACCGAGTGCGTACGAGTACATGCCAGTACGAGTACGAGTATCTGTACTGAAGAATGGCTTGGCTGGGTCCCGGTGGGATGGAACTGCAGAAGACAAGATTTTTGCAGCGGCGAACCCACGCTGTTTCCTGATCCGCCAGTCTGGCCGACGATGCAAGGCGTGACTGCGGTTGCAATGCACAATTACCGCTTTAGGCAGTAGTACCAGGATTTTGATGCCAAGCTACGCACGCATGGCCGTTTCAACCAACGGGCACTGTTTCCGTATTCTGAAGACCCATGCTTCTCCACCCCGCGCCAGGTTTGCTGCTACGGCGGTTTCTCGGTGCACCCCCCCCCTCCGCCTCTCCCCCCCTTTCCCCCTTCTCCCTTCTCCCCTCTCCCACTCTCCCACTTGGAAGGGGGGCACGCGGTGGATCTGGAGGGAAAGCTGCGGAAAGCGGGCGTGCAATCGCGAGCTTGTCACGGTCTGCGCTGCTGAGAGAGAGAGAAATGTGTCGTGGGGCGGGAATGAAACGTTGGCTGCTCCGGACACGTAAGATATTACCGGCTGTATGCTGAGGCTCTACTCACGTGTTTGGGCATGGAGTACAACTGGCATGGAACCACCGACGTAGAGAGGTTAGCCGACGTCCAGCCGACGTTGCGTTAGGTCTGAGCTGGTCGTTTTCAGCACGCTGTTACGATGCATCTACAGACGCGTATTCGGAGCAGAGTAGATCTCGAATGGAACGAGCCAAGGCGGAGAGGGGCCGAGGGGGGACCATACCGGCTGACTGGCTGAGGATCAGTGAGTTTGGCCGTCAAGGGTGGTGTGTGGCTCCAGTACGGCACAAGTCGGTCCGCGGATGCAGAGTTCCAGCTGCAGGAGGTGATACGAGCACGGGAAATACGAGTACTCGTAGACGGCAGAGAAGACGAAATCCCACGATCGCTGCATCCCACTCGCTCCCGCATGCCGGCCAAGGCACCGGATATCCGACCCTGTGACCACCGGACCAGCCGCACCTCAGGGCTGCCTCTAGCCCTGGGCGGTGAAGCGACGCCCAAAGCGCAGCCCGCGGAGCAGCGGTGCCAAGGAGGCGAAGAGGTGAGGTCGCGCCCCAGCAGCCTGGCCGAACCGTGACAAGCCGCCGGAGAAAGGTCAGGAGGCACAGCAGACGTCTCCGGTGACGGACTAGCTTGTGCATGATTATGAACAATACCTCGGACGAGTGCGAGTGCGAGCAGCGCTCGTACAGCGAGCCAGTGTGGCTCAGGTCGCACGTGAGCAAGCAAACCCAGACAGCAGCCCGTAATATCCGTGCAATTACGAGTACGAGTACTTTGTGGCATCTTCCATTGACCTTGGTAAGCGCCATGGTGCCGGAACTGATCGGTTTGGTCAGGAGGATTGTATGGAAAAAGGAACAAAGCCTGTGGCCGGTTACGGCTAGCGTACGTGATCTTTAACTGAAAGGCAACGGGCTGTTTTCCCGATATGGTTAGGTTGGATTCCAAATGATACGTTGGGAACGATCGCCAGCTATCTGAAAACAGCAGTAGCGTACCATGCTTTGTTCGCCCAGTACAAACACGGCACAGGGAAGGATCTCAGAATCCAGGAGAAGCAACATAAGATATGACATAGTGATCACAAATACAGATATGCATGCAGGAGTACGGGTGCACCATTCGATGTTCCCCTGAACGTGTGAGGTCACGAGATCTATGATTTCAGATCAAACAGCAGACGCCGCGGGAGGCTGGTCGAGAACGACGTCACGCTAAACCGAAGAGAAAGAAAGAAAGAAAAAAAAAAAATAAAAACAGCTGAGGGCGTTCTGGCGCCAACGATTGGCCGCCGGCGCACCAGACGGCGCCGGCTCCATTCCGTCGTGTGCAGGACGGGCCGATTATGCTAGACTTGTATACATTTTACTGCCCCAACACCCATATGAATAGACGTGGTGTGGAAAAAGGCGGCTGAAAGCCGAATGCAGTAGTAATACGAGTAGTGGACTACCGCTGTAGGTGGCCTCTACAAGTACCCGTATGCGCATACTGCATGGATCGTTACAGCACCTCCCCAGCCACCCCGACTGCTGAGACACAGCGCAAATTGCAAATTGGAAAGTGGAAGCCGGCGCTGGCCGCTGGGTCGACCGCCCCGGCGCAACGTCGGCCAAGCTGTCGGGTCACCTGCCGCCGCAAAATCAATACAGGAAAGGGGCTGCTAGTCCTACTCGTCGTACTCGTAGCTGCTGACGCTCTCCCTCTTTTCGGTCGGTTGTCTGTATTACGAGCAACCATGCTGAATTCGAAAACGGTCTGTCCAGGGTCTGCACATGGCAATCACTCAGCAGACGGTCGATCGCTACCTTGCCGGGCTCTTCAGCCAACCAGGGCACAGAGATGCTAAGGTACCATGCGTCGACGATCGCAGACCATCGTCGTTTCAAGCGATGCATCTTGCGGACACTCAGTAAGACATTCTCGTACATACACGCGCGGACTAGTCGGTGTAAAGTACCGTCTAGCTAATATTCGCGGAAAGGTACAAATGCAGACAGGCGCCGTCCTCGTGACGTCGCAGCTGCTGTGCGATCTTCCAGGCGCTCAGCGTTTTGCCTGCCTTTTAGCGCGATAGTACCACCGAGCATTGCCCATTGGGACAAGTCCCCGAAGCCACATTGTCTGGCGGATATAACTGACAGTGCCGGGGAAGTGGAGTTGCTTCCCCGTGACCTTCGTGATGAGTCGCTTCTATGCCGCCTCCCCTCCCTTCACCACCTGTACTCGCTCTCGGTCCTGTGCTGCGTCTTGGGTACCCCAGATGGGGGATTCTCCTCAGAACAACCGACAAGCCTGCGCTTTGGTACAGAGACCTCCCGCAAACTCCTGGCGCGAGCACCCTCGTTTGAAGCCCTAATGCATCTCCCCTCTCCTCCTGCAGACGCAGTGGCCAATCGCGCCTTCCAATTGTGCAGGCATCATGCGATCGGTCTTACCTCGTAGCTTTGTTTCTCTGCATGCATCTGGGCGACATGTTCTGCCGCCATTTACATGATTCCAGTGGCTGATTTACGGTGCATTTTTCACTCGCACACGCTCTATGATACGAATACTCTATCTTACAGACTCGTAGCCAGATACAGCGGCTGCTTTTTTTGTGGGCCGACCGCCAGCCGTCGAGGCGCAGGAAAAGGCCTGAGAAGCCGTTTCACGATATTGTCAGTAAACTCGTATTGCGAGGTACGCTGGCCTGGACCGGGGTCAGGGTCAAAGAAGGGCGTGCGAGTCTAAAGTGCTGAAAACATATGAATCAGTTTGAAAATTTCTTCCAGCACGGGGTCTGGAATGAAGCCAAAGCCGCCTGAAAAATTTCTGGTAGCGCCGCTTTCAGAGCATATGGATGTTCGGGATCGCCTTTGACTCCTTATGGCATAGCGGACCCATCCCCGCAAAACGCTATGCGAAAGGGGCAATGCAGCTTTGCTCGGAGCTTCCAGCACATTATTTTTACTCTTTGCTGTTTGGTCACCCGGCCTCGTGACTGAAAGTAGAAATTGTGAGTGCACGGGTTATGTCATGGCCACCATCCAACGCGTACGTCCGAGAGACTACGAGTAGACACCAGGTGTTCCTGTGACCTGCCCCCGTAGCACGTTACGCCGGCCGGAAAGCCAATTGCTCCCAATAGCACGAGAACCGGGATATTGCAGAGTGGATTTGTCTCTCCGGCTGTGTCAGGACGGGTCGCTTCTGCCTGTCTTGTTCCGCATGTAAGCACAGACAAGCACAGGCAAGCACAGACAGGCATGGCCTGCACGGCAGGCACGGCCGAGATACACCTGCCACACAAATACGGTATACAAGACGGGACCAGATTTGGAAGGGGTACGCCATGGTCCTTCCTCGGCGGAGGACGTAAACACGAAAAAAAAAGGCCACCAAATGGAGAAAAAATAAGTCCACAAGGGGCCGAGGAAATCGGGTGTGGAATGCGGTGTCCCATGGGGTGGTGGATATGGGCCCCATCTGGACCCCAGTCAACGAAGGGAAAGAGCGTCCGGCCCTTCTAGGTACGTACTGGTCTCACTCTGAGTAAGGATTTTGTACCTCGTGGACATCTGGGAACACGGCCGGGCAGAGCGGCTGGCAGAGACCCTCCTGCAAAAGGAAAAGGGTATTGTGGATGGCCGAATCTCAGGAGCTCTGAAAAACTTTAAATAAGAGACGTGCCACCCCCCTTCTCCAAGACGATCCTTCCCCATCCGAACATTCACATTCAGTCTTCACTGACACTTTGTCTCTCATACATTCCTCCTCCTTCCTCCTCCCCCCTTTCCCTCCCCATCTATCCTATCATCTACACATATCCCACAATGTCTGGTCTCGAAAAAGAGACTTCGGTCCCGGCGGACCAACATGAACACCGGGAGGTCACCGATGTTCAGCACATCGAGGCTCCGGTCACCTGGCTGGCGTACCTGATCTGCGCCTTTGCCTCCTTCGGCGGTATCTTCTTTGGCTACGACTCCGGTTACATCAACGGTCTTGAGGGCTCTGCCGTCTTCATCCACCTGATCGAGGGTCCCGATGCGGACGCCCTCAGCAGCAGCCACCAGTCCCTGATCGTCTCTATCCTGTCTTGCGGTACATTCTTCGGTGCTCTGATTGCTGGTGACCTTGCCGACTTCATCGGTCGCAAGTGGACCATCATCATCGGCTGCCTGATCTACTCCATCGGTGTTGTCATCCAGATCATCACGGGCGTCAACGGCGACTCTCTCGGCATCATCGTCGCTGGCCGTCTGATTGCTGGCTTCGGTGTCGGCTTCGAGTCTGCCATTGTCGTCCTGTACATGTCGGAGATCGCCCCCCGCAAAGTGCGCGGTGCCATCGTGGCCGGCTACCAGTTCTGCATCACCATCGGCCTGCTTCTGGCGTCCTGCGTTGTCTACGCCACCGAGAACCGCCCCACCAAGGCCTCCTACCGCATCCCCATCGGCATCCAGTTCGCCTGGGCCGTCATTCTCGCCGTTGGCCTCATGACCCTGCCCGACTCGCCCCGCTTCTTCGTCAAGAAGGGCAAGCTCGACAGTGCTACCAACGCCCTGTCTCGCCTCCGTGGCCAGCCCCGCGAGTCTGAGTACATCCAAATGGAGCTTGCTGAGATTGTCGCCAACGAGGAGTACGAGCGCTCCCTCATCCCCACCACCACCTGGATCGAGAGCTGGGCTCGCTGCTTCACCGGTGGCCTGTGGGAGGCCAAGTCTAACCTGCGCCGTACCATCCTGGGCACGTCTCTGCAGATGATGCAGCAGTGGACCGGCATCAACTTCATCTTCTACTACTCCACGCCGTTCCTCAAGTCCACTGGTGCCATCAGCAACACCTTCTTGATGTCCCTCATCTTCACCCTGATCAACGTGTGCTCTACTCCTATCTCCTTCTGGACTGTCGAGCACTTTGGCCGCCGCACGATCCTGCTCTGGGGCGCCCTCGGCATGCTGATCTGCGAGTTCCTCGTCGCCATCATCGGTGTCACCGTCGGCTTCGACCACACCCACGTGGATCCCACGGACACGAGCAGCACTATTGCGAACAACATTCCTGCCGTCAACGCCCAGATCGCCTTCATTGCCATCTACGTCTTCTGGTTTGCCTCGACCTGGGGCCCGGCCGCCTGGATCGTCATTGGCGAGATCTACCCTCTGCCCATCCGGTCGCGCGGTGTGGCTCTGTCGACGGCATCCAACTGGCTGTGGAACACGGTCATTGCTGTCATCACCCCCTACATGACGGACTCAGACGAGGGCAACCTCAAGTCGAAGGTGTTCTTCATCTGGGGTGGCCTGTGCACGGTTGCGCTGGTCTACACCTACTTCCTGGTCCCCGAGACTAAGGGCCTGACCCTGGAACAGGTCGACCAGATGATGGAGGAGACGACACCGCGGACGTCCGCCGGCTGGAAGCCGACCAAGACGTTTGCCAGCAACGCCGCCAACACTTTGACGAAGCCGGTTGGCGACGTCAACGCATAAAACGATTCTCTTATTGTATTTTGCTGCCTCTGTGCAGCCATGATGTATGATGAGTCGTTTAAAACTTGTTTCATTTTTCATTAGCGCATTATGGTGTTTGCCATCGAGATACCTGGCCAGCAGCTAGGCGGCCACTCATTTACTAGTCTTTGGGTGGCCTTTACAGTCATCATCTAATCCATGGAATACATGTTCAATTTTTCAAGAGCTTGCTTCTGATGTCTTCTGAACCGAAACAAAGATATGAGTCTTTGGTCTCCCTAATACCAACGTAGATAAATGACAGCAAATAAAAACCCGCCACACAAAGCCAAGAATGTGCCCGTGAAGTGGTTGCGAGTGGCGAAAGCTTAACTGAGCCAAGGCGATGAGCTGATGAACCGCTGAGCCGCTGAGCCGACGAGCCAAGACGGCCAGACAAGTGGACGAACATTCTGCGCAGGCTTCGGTGCAGACATTCGAGGTTCTCTCAAAATTCCATGTTCTTCTTGCTTCTCGCTATTCGACGGGCTCTTGGCAGGGTAGGCCACATGGGGTGACTGCATCTCGGCTATCGACCAGGGGGCAAATGACGACGGCTGTGGTGCCAAGAGAATCGATCTTGATGTCTAATTTCCGCCCACAAAAACAGACCGTCGGACGCTTACCTAAGCACTTTGTCTGGTGTTTCCGTAGCACCCATACAAATACTCGTACTCGTATCTTACCGCACAACGTATGACGGCGGCAGTTGGGGAGGACAGCAGCCAGCCACAGCAGGAAAATAGCGACAGAGGAGAGCGACAAGAGATGGACCATGAGACGCAACTTGGCGAGTCCAGATTCGCAGCCACCTAATCTGCCCAGCTCTGTCGCCCACACTCCCTTCTCTCTTACGAGTGGTGATAATACGCGGAAAACCCCCTTGAACCTGCCCGTGTTCTCCTTGTTCTAGCGCCTCTTGGCACCCACTTTTCTGCTCTGCACTCTCCATTTTTTTTTGCGCACTGCTTTCGATTTTGGCTGCTTTCGTCTTGTTGTTTCCTGCTGCTGCGAAAATACGTCACTGTGATTTCCACCACCGACAGGTTGGTTCCTGATCCCTGTATCACTCCTCTTCTGGCAGCACCTTCTGGCTCTTCCACAGACAGAAGCCAACGCACAGCACGCAAGCCGTCGACCAGCTGCCAGCACGGCCAACTCTCACCTTGGTAAGATACTAGGCATTCCTTTTCCCGTGTCACGATTCGCCCACTCTCTTGCTTCGCCCCCTTCCTTCCCTTCCTGCGACACCGCCTTCTGCCACGTTGCGTGGGGTGTCCGTTTCCGTGCGTACGAGTACGACGGACCTGGTGACCGATAGGGTACCATCTGTCAGAGACGTCGGGCACAGCCTAGCGCCCATTCTGCTCTTGTGTGGCCTCTTTCACCTGATGCGCACATGCGCGACTGCCTTTCATTTCCACCTTTGTTTCTCGACTGGTGCGCGCTTTCTGGTGCAGCTCTTTCTGTCGTTTGCATTGTCGTTCGTCTCCTCTGACATTGGAAGGGTGATAGAACAAATCTGCCTGTCGTCCACCTCTGGAAAACAAACACCCACCAACCCGCACCAGCTGCGAGGAACGCACGGGATCCCCGGTGATTGCCTATTGCTCTCTCTCCTCGGTCTATCTGCATATGGGGACATTTTGTGGGATATGCGATACGAGCGCGCGTCATCTGTCCGCGCCATTATTCCATTGTCGCATCGCCATCCAGCAACCGCAAGCTCCGGGAACCGACCCGCAGACTCTCGCAGCAGCAGCAGCAGCAGCAGCAGCAGCCACAGCCATAGCAGCGCCATGCAGAGAAGAAGCGCAGCCGCCAAAATGAGCCGTCATCCAGGACTGCATGCGCCACTCCTGCTGGTCGCCTCGACCATGGCAGCCGTCGTCAGCGGTAGCAGCAGCGGCACCACCGGCAGCACCGCCACGACGGAAACTTCCGCCACCAGCACGACGGCGGGGACGGTCAGCCTCACCGGGACGTCGCTGCCCGAGCTTGCCGCGGAGACGGAGGCCTGCGGCATGCTGTGCTACAATGCCGCATGCGTCGACTCGGGCTGTTCGCCGGAGGATTTCGACTGCGTCTGCGACAATCCCAACTCCCTCGTCGTCAAAATGGGCATATGTATCGGCAGCTACTGCGACGGCAGCGACACCTTTGGTGCGTCCAGTCCTGGGATTTTGCGCTCCTGGGCTTCTGGGCTTCTGAGCCCCTGAGCCCCTGAGCCCCCGAGCCTCTGTTTCTCTCCCAAGTACCGTGCTGACTGTGTCTAGATGGCGGCAGCTGGCTCGCCGACTTGTGCAGCATCTACGACAAGAACCCGGCCAGCTCCGACATTGCCGCCGCGTCTTCCTTGCTGGCCTCGGAGATCGCGGCTGTCGAGGCCACGGCCACAAACAATCCGGTGACGGGCACCATATCCGTCGACCCGGGCATCACCGAATCGGCGACGAGCACGAGCAGCGCGAGCAACTCGTCCAGCACAGCATCGTCGGCGGGCGCCCGCCTGTCGGCGTCGTCTCTCCTGACCCCGATCGTGTGGGGACTGGCCGGTGGCGCAGCGGCAGCAGCGGCCCTGCTGCTCTAGTCGACGTGGGCGCGAAGCCCTTTTTGAGCCCTTTTTGAGCCCCTTTTAAGCCCTCCTTTTCGTGTCCATATTTGCTTGTCCTTTTTGGCCAGAGCGCCTCTGTAACCTTTGTTCCAGCATGCACATGTACATATATCTTTCTCTCAGTCCTCAGTCTCTCGCTTGGCGTGCTTTGCTTCGCATGCAGCAGTCCGCAGCCAATCTGCACAAGGGCGGCGTTCGTCGGGGTAGATCTGGCCAGACATTTTGCTTTCCACCCGGTATACTCGTACACACATTTGGTCTTCTTTGTTGTATTTTACTTGTTATTTTAGCTCATCTTACCAACCACGTATACGTGAATAAAAACGCTTTGAAAGTCATCGACTACGCCGTTCACCTCACGTTGCCATGGACAGGTTCTGCGGGAAGGAAAGGGTCAGCTTGTCATTGGGCTACCTATGAAGTGCTCGCAGATGCTGTTCGCTTTCCACCAGCCACGTCGTATCTATCAGGCATATGGCACATATGCATATATGCATATATACTGTGCCTCGGATACCTGGCCAGTTCGAAGAAAACCAAACAGCATCTCCAGCGCCTTCCCTCAGATCTTTTGTTTTTCTTTAGTCTTTTACGATTTTTTTTCCCCCCCGTTTTCTTTTCGTTTTCGTATTCTGCGGCATGCTTTTCGCCCCGGCACACACACACAACCCAGGTCTAGGATTGTCGTGCACGGAGCAGCCGAACCGCAGTTCAAAGCATCCGCGTCTGCCTCTGGCCGCGTCAGGTCGTGGTCAAAAGGTACCAGGGCGGCCGTCTGCACACGTCTGATGCAATCGTCCTTGCCGTCGTGGACGGCACCCAAAAACCTGCACAGCCCTCGCGGTGACATTCCCTGGCTCGCCAGGCTGTGGAACCCGCCCCTCTCCCCCAACTTCCCTACTTCCCTTCCACCCCCCAAGTCGTCATCCATATTCTTCCGCCGTTTCTCCGTCGTCCTCCGTCGTCCTCCGCCGTCCTCCACCAAAAGTCCCATGCCTGCCTCACGTGTTCTCGTGAGGAACGCCATTGTCCTCGCAGGAGACCGTCTCGCCTTCAGCGTGCGTTGAGCTCTTGTCATCGTCGTTGTCGTCCCCATTGTGAAATTTTTCTTCTCTCTTCGCCGGCTTTTTTTTTCTTTTTTGTTCCCGGAACATGTCCTGCGTCAAATCCGTATTCCAGCTCCCCCGCGCCCCCCCTCCAAAAAAAAAGCAAAAAGCCAGTCTTCCAACGCCAAAGCATGATGGCCTGTGCAGGAGAATCGCGCCCGACTTCCCCCCGCCTGCCAGGCCCGCACAATCAATAGTCCCACCTTTCCCCGAAACGCCAAAGTTGCATATCCGGTGTGTGTCTTGCTGAAGGCGCAAGAGAAAGCAGGGAACAGGTACCAGGAGAGAGAGAGAAGAGGAAATAATAAAAATGAAAAAAGGAGACAGCCATACGCCATTCCAGTCCAATGAGGAAAAAAAGGAAACAAAGATGCGATTGACCATGGCCCGCTGCATGTGCAAGCCAGCCCAACCTGTCCGTACATCACCCAGGGTGTAGCTGGTGGCATAAGGAGGAGGTCTGCAGGCGAGTCTGGTCGGATGAAATGGAGGACCCCAAGTGTGTCTCAGCGTCGTATGAAGCTGTGTCGTTTCGTTCCGCCGTCTTTCCCTTGGCAGTTTCGCCGTGTACCGCTAGCAGCCGGTGTAACAGTAAACGGCAAGGTGATGGCAGCTTGGAGGATGGAACGGAAAGTGTGAGAATGCAAAAAAGTGGTGGGTAGATGCCAGCTGTGCCGGCAGGTCAGATCAGGGTGGCTGAAAAGACGTCCAAATGCACGGCAGCGGCGCATATGAGTCGTTGTGAGATAGTTTGTGGCCCGTGGCAGGGCTTGTATAAATCGCCGTGCATTAGTAGAGAGAATTGTGCACTCCAGCACTCGCTTAAAATCAACTCCAGGTCGCAGAGGTCGTAGAGATTGCAGAAAGTGGCGATGGTGGCAAACAAAGGTGTCCAAAAAAGAAAGAAAAAAAAGCAAAGCAAAAGTATATACAGTTGGAACGGAAAGCGTGAAGCAGGTTGTAGCCGTTTTTGTGATCCGTGGCGCTTCCTTCCACGGTTACCGGCGCCCTCATTCCGAGAGAGAAGCTAGGCCTGCTAGGCCTGCTAGGCCTGCTGGGCCGGAGGGGCTCCTTGGCCACGTCCGCCGCCGCGGTTGCCGCCGTAGTGGCCTCGACCGCCGTGGTATCCGCCGTTCCGACCACGGCCCCCTCGGGAGGAACCGGATGACTGGCCTCTCGGTTGATATCCAGCACGCTGACCATTGTCGCGGCCGTTTTGCCAGCCTCCCTGAGCCTGCGGCAGAGAAGGCTGTACTTGCGACGACGGCCTCTGCTGAGCAGAATTGGGGCCTCCAGAGAAGCTGCCTCCCTGCTGTCCAGCACCGCCGGCGGCGGAGCCTGAAGCAGCCGCGTAGGATGGTGCCTTTGCCAGCGTGGCTATGGGCCGCGGAATGCTCTCTGGGTTGTCGTACACGTAGAGGCTCTTGTCGATGGTGGCGGGGATGGCCTGGATCTCCGTTCCGAGATCCCGCTCAATGTTGTAGAGGTTCAGGCGGTCCTCCCAGTTGATGAGATTGATGGCGAGGCCGAGATGGCCATACCGGCCGCTTCGGCCAATGCGGTGTAGGTAGGTTTCCGCATTCTTGGGGAAATCAAAGTTGATGACGACGTTGACGGCTTGGATGTCGATGCCGCGGGTCAGCAGATCGGAGCAGACGAGATTCCGGCACACGCCGTTGCGGAAATCGTGAAAGACGCGGTTGCGTGCCTGTTGTGCCATTTTTGCGTGGCTGTAGAAGCAGGAATAGCCCAGCTCGGTGATTTTCTTGGCTAAGAGTTCGACGCGGTTGGTCGAGTTGCAGAAGATGATGGACTGGTTGATTTGGAGTTTGGAAAAGAGCGTGTTCAGGCAGTGTACCTTTTGGCGCTCTTCGACAAAGGCGTAGTACTGAGTGATGCCGCGGAGGGTGAGCTCGTCCATGAGGTTGATCTCGTACGGGCTGACCATGTTCTTCTCGGAAAAGCCCTTGACGGACATGGGAAAGGTGGCGGAAAAGAGCATGACCTGGCGATCCTTGGGGTGGAACTGCAGCAGTTGTTCTATGACTGGTGTGAATTCCGCCGACAGAAGCTTGTCAGCTTCGTCCATGATGAACATGGGGCATTCGCTCAGGTCGGCCACGTTCTTGCTGGCGAGATCGAGGATGCGGCCGGGCGTGCCGACCACGATATGGACGGCTTCCTGGAGACGCACAATATCATCGCGCAGGCCGGTGCCGCCGGTTGTGACCATGACGTTGACGTTGAGGTGCTTGCCCAGCGTCTTGCAGACCTGCGAGGTCTGCATGGCAAGCTCTCGGGTGGGGACGAGGATGAGGCATTGGATCTTGGAGACTTTGGGGTTGATTTTTTCGAGGGTGGGAATGACAAAGGCGGCCGTCTTGCCGGTGCCGTTCTTTGCTCGTGCGAGGATATCACGCCCCGTCAGGGCCACAGGGATGCTCTCTTCTTGGATGGGGGACGGCTTCTCGAAGCCAGCCTCAAAAATGCCCATAAGTAGGTCTCGCTTGAGGCTGAAATCTTCAAACTCGAGGCCTTTCGTGTTGGTTACATCCTATGTAAGGCCCTGGTTAGTTTTGTGTGTGTGCGGAATAGATCCATTCGTCAGGGCCAAAAGAACGCACCTCGGTTTGTTGTCTGTTGTCCTTGGAAGGAATGTTGAGGTTCTTCTTCCAATCATCTGATGCCGCGCCGTCGCTGTTTTTTCCCCTCTGTGAGTACATGTGTATGTCATAAAACAAGGCCCATGTTTCAGATCTGGCCTCACCTAATCTTGGCCGACTTTAACTTTTCGATGAGGCTATCCGCCATCTCGGTGGCTCGGCGTGTTTGCGCTGGGAGAGGGGGAGGGAGGGAGCTGCAAGTAGGGTCGAAGCAATGGATATTGAGAAGATGTGAGTGTTCCTCAAAAGGAATCTTTCGCCGAGGGTGTTGTTTTGTGGCCGATGTTGAGAAAGCAGAGTTCGTGGAGCAGCTGAGCAGCTGTCAAAAACGGATAGTTGGGAGTGGCGGTGACGAGAGAAGTTGACAAAGGTTCTTCGTTCTCGTGCTGTGCAGGTAGGGTGGACCGTCGTAAGGAGAACGGCTCCCCGACGTCGGGGGAGATGGGATGAGAGCAGGCAGCCGGAGCTACCACAGCGACCAGGGGTAATGCGACCCTTCTTTCTTTTGGGGGGAGGGGTATCAGGATCGTCGTCGAAGCAGACAGGAAAGAAGGGATTGCACGCTGGGCGGGTAGAGAGCAGGGTACGTGGGGGTCGAGAAGAAGCAGTGAAAGGTGGTTTTTATGGTGTGGAGGTATAGTTGGGCGCGGTTGCGATGGTTGTTCGATTTCGTGGTTGTCTAGAGATCTCGTGGTGCGAAAAAAGAGCCGCCGGATGAGGGTTTGTGTGTAGGGAACAGCAGGCTAAGATGTGCACGGGTCACATGATCTGTGGGGAAGCCCAATTAAGCTCTTGCCATGGGAGATTCCGCAGCGAAGCCAATCACGCTGTCGGACGGTATCGAACGGTATCGAACGGTGTCGGGACCTGTCGGGTCGCTCTTGCAGTATTAATCAGACCCCGCGCGTGCACCGCCAGCATCAGTGTTTCTCTCCATTGAACGACCCGTTTTAGCTCGCGTCAGAAGCCTTGTTCATTTTTGGGGTCTCGGCCTCTTCGCAGTCGCCATGGTCGCCAAACTATCCATTCCCGCAGCGTGTCCGTTCTGCACGGTCCCGTGCTCTCGTTCCTGGTACGCCCGCTATCCCGGGAGCAAACCCCGAAATGTGCTCGCCTTCCCACGCCAGCGATTGTTCGCCACGACCGTCCATGGCAGCGATTTCATGAAGAATAATGGCCAGGACGATGCCAAGAGCACCAGCACCAGCACCGGCCACGACGGCCACGACGGCCACGACCATGACCACGACGACCACGACCCGCGCCACCACAACCACAGTCGCGTGGCCCGGCACGGACACGTGCTGCCGTGGCCCAAAACGGCCAATCCGACCCCCTACGAGATCTTCAACCAAGCCAAAAGCGCACCGTACCAAAAGGCGCGGTACTACGAGCTGGTGAAGCAGTACCACCCCGACCGCCACCGCCACGTGCAGGAGCACATGCACGGGCTGTCGGCGGCGACGATGACGGAGCGGTACCGGATGGTGGTGGTGGCCAACAGCATTCTCAGCAACCCACAGAAGCGGCGCCAGTACGACCTGTACGGGGCGGGCTGGGCCGGGCGGTCGGAGATCAACAGCCAGTACCGCCACGAGCAGCGGTGGCAGTACCGGCCGGGTACGGCGGCCAACAACGCGACATGGGAAGACTGGGAAAAGTGGCACCAGGCGCAGAGCGGCAACAAGCAGGAGCCGCAGTTCATGTCGAACGGGAGCTTTGCGGTGGTGATTCTCATTTTCATATTCCTGGGCGGGTGGGCGCAGTTTACGCGGGGCAGCAGCGGCTCGATGCGGATGATGGACGGCATGGACAGCCGGCACCAGGCCATTGGCCACGGCATGTACCAGCGGCGGCTGCGCAGCGCGGCGCTGAACCGGGAAGAGCGGGTGGACGACTTTCTGGACCGGCGCGAGGGGTGGGGGTATGCGATGCCGCCGACGCCCCAGAGCGTGACGGAGCGGCGCCGGTCCGGCGACGACGACGAGTAAGATACAGAAGATACAGACAGTAAGATACAGACAGGAGGAACAGAGGCGTTTGCGGTCGCACAATTGGGTAGGAACATGCATTTCGGACGGAACCAACGCTACTGCTTTTTTTTTTCTAATTTTTTGCATATACATATATATCTTTCTTCTCTTGAATGCCTCCACGAACATGTCCGCACCTCCATCAACAGGACCCTGCCCATCGGTAGAAACCAGAGCAGAGTGTGCTCGCCGGGCGGGTCCAGAGAATCTCTGGGCGATATAGGGGTCGATCTCCGGACGGAATGAGAGCCAAACAACACAGAGAAGCGCAGCTTTGAGTGGCCCTAGTTTAGATCCGGTGGTTTCTCTCCAAAACAACAGACGACAACGTGGCACGGCATGGCCATGTAGGCAGCGTCACTTACCGTTCAGGACAGTCTTGAGCTTGCAGCATATCTGGTGCGATATGGCCCAGAGACTGTATGTGCTTGCCGGGAAGCAGAACTGCCGCCGCCATGTATGTTCTGGAAGCGTTGGAGTCTGAAGAAAAAAAATTAGGCGGTGAAATTTGGGGTGCATTTGTGGAGTGGTAATATTAGTAATCACGCAGTAGCGGTTCTTACTGTGTGGCACTGTGTTTAGCACTGTTCCCACTTACAACGGGATGCTGCTCAGCATCGACATGGCTGTGAGATACGAGTGTCGTACTCGTGGAACAAAGACATGGGCGCTGGAGGTGTGATAAGATACGTATGGGATGAGTTTTTCCGGCCATGTGGTATCTTGCTACGACGCATGGATTTGGGCTGTCCTTTTGGCAGCCAGCCAAGAACAAAGCTTTTCGGAGCTCAACTCCGTAATCTGGGCTGAATTCCGTGTCGGTTACCTGCACAATGCTCTGCCAGCCGCGCTTCAGGGCAGGGCAAACGGTGATTCGGTGGTCATTCTCATACGAGGGCGTCCAAATAGGAAAGGTCATATGAGATGCCATGCGACGGTAGGCAGGAGACTTGTGGTGAATTGTGGTATTCACCGGTGCCGAAGACGGATGACGGCCGGACTTTGGCAGCACAAAATCCGGAAAAGGCCCAGTGAGCTTTCGATATTAAAGAGGACGACTTGATCGAGTCTTGTTTTCTTTTTCTCTGCTTTTTTTACCCTTTTGCATCTTTTCGCAGTGCGGGTTCTCTTTTTTTGCAGAATCTGCCGATAGCAGGCGCAGCCGTTTCCTGTTATCCAGCAACGACCCTCATCCAGACCTGACACGCTCGCCGACTTTGGGCGGCCGCACGACATCTGTGAGAACAGGCCGATCCGCTCTCCAGAAGGAGACCACCCCCCAGATATGGCCAGCCGCCTTGGCCCCCACGTGGCCGAGGCCCTCGACACTCTTGAAGCCCTCGAGGCCGACGGAAGCACGGCGCAGCTGCTGGTGCACTTTCCCCACTCGCAGACAAAGGTGACGCAGCCCGGGACGCCGGTGGCGCCGGCGGCGGCCAAGATGGACCCGAAGCTGTCGCTGGCCAGCAGCGTGGCCGCCGCCGCCGCCGCACCAGGCAAGACACGCTACATGGCGCTCAACGTCGACATTGACGCGCCGTTCCCATCGCTTCCCATTCTGGGACCCTTTTTGCACGGCCTGCAGACGGATCTGGTGGCGTCGACGACCAGCGACGGCGACAGCGACGACGACGGCTGGACGCCCCTCGTGTCCGACGTGCCGGCGGTGGTGAGCTACAGGGGGCCCGGCCCGCCGTCGCCCAGCACCGCACACCGGTACGTGTTTTTGGTGTGGGAGCAGCCGGCGGGGCTGGACGCCGACGGCGTGCGGCAGAAGCTGGGGCTGGGGACAGAGCCGCTGGGCCTCTGGGCGCGGATGCGCTGGGACGGGCACGCGTTCGAAAAGGCGCTGGATCTGGGGCCGGTGCTGGCAGGCAACTTCTTCAACTCGCACCAGGGTCTTTGAGGGGATGAGCAGGGGGGGTTGAGTAGGGGGTGGGCAGGGGGGAGTGAGAAGGGAGAGCGAGCAGGGAGAGGAAAGTCTCTTTGATTTCTTAATCTTGGTAGCAGGGTGCAATACCCAACACCCAGTATCCAGATTCCAGGACAAATACGATCGGACGTGGATCCGCCAAGCAGAGTCTCTGGACTGGCTGAGGACGTTGTTCGACGTCGACGTCGTGGAGACTGCTAACAAGCAGGCTAGCAGGCAGGCATACGGCAGCCAATCAATTGCAAAGGGCCGGGTGCAGCTGCAGACGGCTAGTCCCAAACAGGCAAAAGTAAACAAACCGCCATAATGACCATAATGCAGCACGACAGCCTTTTTTCCCCACGACAGGCGGGCGAACCACTTTACGGGTCCGCCACGCGACTCGCGCAGGCGGCGAAGAGCGCAAGGAGTGGGAAGTGGGCCACACAACCTGGCGGGCGTGTAATGCGAGTAGGTCAAAGTGCGGGCATGTTTTGTTTACATTCTGCCCTTTTAGACGGCGCATTTCTGTCGTGTAGGATATTATTGACCACACGTGCTCCGTGAATGCGAGACGCGCCGGCACGAGTACAAATACACGCGACATCACTTACCTGGAGCGCATCGGCAGAGCTCAGCTTGACTGCCAGCGTCCTATCACCATGGCAGACACGGCAGACATGGCAGACATCGACCTTCCCATTGCTCTCCGGCGCACGCGTCGCAGCTGCACCAGGCTGTCGAGTGCGTATGCAAAGGGGGAGGCCGAAAAGGAAGAGGCAGCGGCCGAGGAGGAGACAACACACCACGAAGAAGAAGAAATCCCACGGGTGCCGGTGCAGACGCCGCGCCGCCGCCGACGGGTGCGGTTCTCGGACCCGGGGCTGTCCCTGGCGTCGGTCGAAGACAGCATCGAGGCATCGACGGGGCTGACGCCAATGGTGCGGCGGACGTCGCTGGGGCGTCGTGGCAAACTGACCTCGTCCTCGTCCCCGTCGTCCCGTCGCCACTCAACACCCGGCGTGGCCTCGCCGCTGCTCCGCATCGACGACCCAGAGCAGCCGTTCAGCGGGCGGGCGACGTTTTCGCCGCTGCGACAGGTGCTGGACGGGCGGGTGAAGCGGCGGCGACGGCGCAGCGGGCTCAGCGAGGAGCAGAACAGCGCGCAGCAGACGAAGCGGTGGGGAGTGGCGGCCAAAGCGGCAGAGGCGGCCAAAGCGGAAGCCCAGGCAGAGGAGACGCGCAAAGAAGTGCAGCAGCTCCGGACCGACGTGGCGGCCAAAGACGCCGAGATTGCGCGGCTGCAGGCGGCTGCTGCTGCCGACGACAACAACGACAACAACGACGACACAATTTTCCAGGACAACGAGCGCATCATGGACCTGGAGCGCGAGGTGGCGCAGCTGCGGCGGCAGCTCGCCGGCCAGACAGCCGCCGCGATGACGCCCGAGGCGGACCGCACGTGCAACTGGACGCTGGCGGCGCGGGACCCGTTTGATGTGATGGAGGATGACGATGAGGACGATGGTGACGATGGCGACGATGGCGACGACTTTCCTGTCGTGTCCTCGCCCGCAGGCGACGACGTCTTTGGCGACACGACGCTGGCAGAGCTGCAGTGCAGCACGCCCAGCCGCGCCGCGCGGAAGCCGCCGCCGCCGTCGTCGGTCGGCACCGGCTCGTTCCCGACGCCACCGGCGACCAGCCCGATTGTTGGGGCGACGACGATGACGACACCAGTGACACCATCCAGGTGTGTCGACCTGCTGCTGCCGACGCCGCCGTCGGCACACGCCGAGGTGCAGGTGTCGCTGCCGGACGCGGAGACGGAGCAGCTGCGGACGCTGGTGGCATGGGTGGACGGACAGCTGGGGGAGGTAGTCGGAGGTGAGGCGGATCAGCCCGACCAGCCCGACCAGCCCGACCAGGCCAACCAGCCCGGCAGCCGCCTGCAGGCCCGCGTCACACTGCTGCTGCGCGCGCTCTCGGACAAGACGGCGGCGGTGGCGACGCTGTCGACGGGGGTGGCCGGGCTGGGGTTCGAGGGGGCGGACGCGGGCGAGATGGTGGCGGCGGTGGCGGCAGCGTTCCGGCGGGCGCGGCTGGAGCTCGAGTACGTGACGCCGGGGGAGATTGCGCTGCCGCTGTCGGCGGCGGGGGCGCAGGTGCTGGGGCTGCTGGTGGCGCGGCTGCGGGCGCTGGCGAAGCAGACGCGCGAGGCGGACGCGCAGATCGACGAGTACCACGCGCTCGAGGGCAGCCTGCGCCAGCAGCTGGGCGCCCGCGTGGCCGCCATGGACGGGCTCGTGCGCGAGGTGGCGGCGGGCCAGGCGGCCGTGGCGGCGCGCGACAAACACATAGCCGAGCTCGAGGTCGGCCTGGACCGCTTGAAGGGGGCCATGGCCACCTACGAGCGCGACGTGGCCGAGCTGCAGGCGCAGGTCGAGCGCGAGGAGACCGACAAGCTGGCCGCGGGGGCCGCCCGTGAGGCCGCGAGCGCAGACACCCGCAAGGCCCGCGAGGCCCTGGCCGCCATCGAGGCCCGGCTGGCCGAAGCCTTGGCGGCGGCCGAGACGCTGCGGGCAGAGGCAGCCGAGGCGGCAGCTAAAGCGGCAGCTGAGGCGGCCGAGGCGGCGACCAAAGCGACCAAGGTCTCCTCCGCCACCCACCAGGCCCACGGCCGTGCCCTGGCCCTGCGCGACGCCCGCGTCGGCGAGCTGCGCGACGAGGTCGAGCGCGTCAACGCCGCCCTGCGCGACGCCCACCAGACCGCCCACCGGCTGCGCCTCGACAAGGCCGGCCTGGCCGCGCGGCTCGACGCCGAGCAGCAGCGAGCTCAGGCCGTCGTGTCGACGCTGCAGGCGGAGCTGGCGCGCGTGAGTCGCATGGCGGGGGAGCTGCTGAGGGGGAGAGCCGGAGAGGAGAAAGTTCAGGGAGACAAGACGTCGCCTGCGATGCCGGCCACGATCGTCCGGCCAGGCCCCTTTGCAGAAGGGTCGAAACGGAAGAGCAGCGCAGGCGGTGGCGACAACGACAACGACGGAGACGACCGGGTGGCGACGACGTCGGAGGGAGGGGCAAAGCGGAGGCGGCGGCGGTACGACAGCGGGCTGGGCTTTCTGGACGAGGCGTGAGGGCAGCAGCGATTCCTTAGTCATCCTTCATTGTACCTTCCTTTTGTGGCCACTTCCTTGCTCTCGTCTTGGCAGGTGCACATTGTGACGCTTACGTATCTTTTATTTCTTTTGTTTCCATCTTTGTTTCCATCTTTCTGTCTCATCCTCACCTTTGTTCACCTTTTCACCTTGGCCAGGGCTGTCTCGGCTTGTACAAATACGAGCAGTCGACCCCAGCTCCCCACGTGGCGTGCCAGCCAACCAGGAGCCGAATTGCCGCCGAGCGTTCCTATTGGTGGAAGCTCAGTCAGTCCCCCAATGGGGTTCATTCCAGGACGACGACGAGTGACGACGACGATCAGAGAGATCGTCTGCAGGCCAAGCCCTGGCAGCGTGTCAGGCGGACAGCCCACGATGGAGCAGATTGGCCAGATGTCGCTGTGGCCTCTGTGCTGCGAACTCGGCCGCGTCGCTGCCGTGGCCTGAAGCACATCTCTCTGCTCAGACGACGGCCGATGCGCCCAGATGTGTGGTCGCGGCTCTGGCGGAGCAGCTTCTGCGCCAAAGCGATCACCCCGCGGGATAGCGTCTCCGTAGCCGGGGCGAGGCCCACTGGCTGTCGGCCGTGCTCTCCGGTGGCGGCCGAAGTGCTACGTCATGTTATAAGTGGCTGTTCTGGTTGTTATGTTTCTTCTCTCTGCTCTCTGGTCTGTCTGCAACTTTCCCTCTTCAACTTCCCGCTATCCTCCCATTCATCATGTCCCAAATTGAGCGCACACCTACCGGATACGCTCTCCAGTCGGCGGCGAGCAGCACCGCTGGCTCCGTGGCCCTGCGGTCGGCTGCACTGCCGGGCGGTGGCGGCAAGCCGTTTGACTTTACGTTCGAGGCTGTGCGGCCGGGCATCTTCCGGACCACCTTCTCGTCGGCCGACCACCCGCTGCCGCCCGCCCCCAGCGCGCCCCGGCTGACGCCCGTGTTTCCGGCCGACGCGTCGCCGAGCACGACAGTGGACACGGTGGCCCGCAAGGCGACCATCCAGACCGGCGAGGCCACGGCGACGGTGGAGTGGGCCGAGGGCGGCCCGGTGGTGACGGTGTACCGGTCCAACGTGGCCGAGCCCGTGTACCGCGACCTGCCCTACCGCTCGTACACGGCCGACGGCGCCGGCATCGCCCACTACTCGCAGCACCGCAAGGACGACCTCTACATGGGCCTGGGCGAGAAGGCAGCCCCCATGAACCTGGCCAACCGCTTCTTCCGCATCACCGCCAGCGACACCTTTGGCTACGACGCCTACCGCACCGACCCGCTGTACAAGCACATCCCGCTGCTGCTGCACATCCGCCCGGACGCCGTCGTCGGCCTCTTCTCCACCACCCACGGCCGCGCCACCTGGGCCGTCGGCAGCGAGATCGACGGCATGTGGGGCTCCTTCCAGGTCTACCGCCAGGCCGTCGGCGGCCTGGAGCTGTACGTACTGGTGGGCGCCAGCACCGCCGCCGTGGTGCGGCGCTACGCCGAGATCGTGGGCTTCCCGCTGCTGGTGCCGCGCTACATGACCGGCTACGTCGGCGGCGGCATGAAGTACTCCATGACCGACAGCCCGCGGGGCGCCGACAACGTGGTGGCCTTTCTCGACCAGTGCCGCCAGCACGACATGCCCATCTCGGCCTTCCAGATGAGCTCCGGCTACACCGTGGCCGAGACGGAGCCCAAGACCCGCAACGTCTTTACCTGGAACCGCCACCGCTTCCCGGACCCGGCCGCCTTTGCCGCCGCCTGCCACGCCCGCGGCGTGCGGCTGCTGGCCAACATCAAGCCCTACGTGCTGGCCAGCCACCCGGCCTACGGCGCGCTGGTCCAGGGCGGCGCCTTGTTCCGCGACCCGGACACCGGCGGCCACGGCGTCGCCCGGCTGTGGAGTGCCGGCGGCGGCGAGAGCGGCGAGGGCAGCCACCTCGACTTTACGTCGGCCGCAGGCGCGCGCTGGTGGTACGACGGCTGCCGGTCGCTGCGGCAGGTCGGCCTGGACGGCATGTGGAACGACAACAACGAGTACAATGTGTTTCGGGACGACTGGGAGTGTGCGCTGGAGGTGGGGGTAAAGACAGCTGAGAAGGCTTCTTCCAAATCCCTCGCCGCCTGGGGCCGCGCCCTCCACACCGAGCTCATGGCCAAGGCGTCGCACGACGCCTGCGTCGCCGAGGCCCCCCACGAGCGCCCTCTCGTGCTCACCCGCAGCGCCACCGCCGGCACCATGCGCTACGCCTGCGCCTCCTGGAGCGGCGACAACGTCACCAGCTGGGCCGGCATGCGCGGCGCCAACGCCCTCTCCATGCAGGCCGGCGTGTCGCTGCTGGCCTGCTACGGCCACGACGTCGGCGGCTTCGAGGGCCCCCAGCCGACGCCCGCCCTGCTCGTGCGCTGGGTCCAGCTGGCCATCCACCAGCCGCGCTTCGCCATCAACTGCTACAAGACGTCGCCCACCGACAACCTGGTCGGCGACGTCATCGAGCCCTGGATGTACCCCGAGGCCACCGACCTCGTGCGCGCCGCCCTGCGCCGCCGCTACGCCCTGATCCCCTACACCTACGGCCTGCTGCTGGCCGCCCACCGCACCGCCCAGCCGCCCCTGCGCTGGACCGGCTGGGGCTGCGAGGCCGACCCGGAAGTGTGGACCCCCGCTCTGCGCGACAACGGCGAGGGTCAGTTCTGGTACGGCGACGCCCTGCTGGTGGCCGGCGTCTACGACGAGGCCTCGGATGCCGCGCAGGTGTATCTGCCGGCCTCCGGGGACGGACCGGCCGCCGGGGACAAGGACGGGGACGGGGACGGGGAGGCCATCAACACGTCCTTCGGCTTCCTCAACGTCCACGCCCCCCACCAGTGGCTGCCCGCCGGCCGCTGGCACCGCATCTACGCCCCCTGGCAGCTGTCTGTGCCCGTGCTCGCCCGCTGCGGCGCCGCCGTCCCCGTCGGCCGCATCGTGCCCACCACCTCCCGCGCCCACCCCGTCCACGACGCTGCCATGCTGCCCAGCCTGGCCCGCGACGACTGGCGCGGCATCGAGATCTTCCCGCCGCCCACCCTGCGCCACCCGGAGCCCGCCACCTTTGCCAGCTCGTGGCTCGAGGACGACGGCATCAGCCCCGCCGGCCAGTGCCCCATCTACCGCCTCGCCATCTCCTACGCCACCGACGGCGACAAGCCCCTGCGCGTCTCCGTCTCCGCCGCCGTCGACGTCCCAGCCGAGCCCGGCGCCGCCGCCTGGCAGCCCCTGTGGCTGGCCTCGGGCATCGACGTCATCCTGCCCGTGGGCGAAGAGCGGGCCGTCGAGGGGGCGACCCAGAAGCCCCTGGACGAGACGGGGCGCCGCGTGTGGCACATGTCGGTGAGTAGTGCAGAGTAAATAGACACAGACAGCAGACAGTAGAGCGGGCAACAGTATGCAATAATGCAGATGAATGGATGCAGATCAAAGATGCAGATCAAACGATGCAGATCAAATAATGTCCCAGTAAACCAGAAAATGTCCCAGTAAAATTGCCCCGAAAATTTACCCAGAAAAACAGAATTCCCCCAAAAAACAGAATTCCCAGAAAAAAACAAAAAAGAATCCCTCCCAAAAGAATGTCCCACGCCAGAAACGCCCGATGCTGCTTCTATAGTGCATACGCCGCCATGACGGCGACGCCGCCGATGCCGAGCAGCGCCATGGTGGCGTGGGGGGCGGCGGGTGGTGCGCCGTTGCCGCTGGCGGAGGCCTGGGTGGAGGACTTTGTGCTAGTGGCGGAGGCGGCGGCAGCGGAGGCGGCGCTCGCGGCGGCGGCCGAGGAAGAGGAGGCGACGGCCAGCTCCGAGACGATCTCCTGTGATGCGACGGCGAGTGCAGTCGAAGCGGCGGTGGAGACGGCGCCGCATAGTTTTGGGGACAAACTTTTGAGTTCTGGCAGGTTAGCGAGAGCGAGCAGCAAGGGAGAGAAAAACGAGCGGAGCGAGGAAACAAAAAAAATGAGCGAAGCGAGGAAGAGAAAAAAACATACCGACGGCCTCATCTTCTGTGCACGAGGACAGAAACAGGCAGGCGCTGATCTGGCCGAGCAGCGCCGGCGACGAAATGTTGGCTGAGCCGCAAAAGCACGAGAGGTCCGATAGCTGGCAGCCCACGTCGGTGGCGGCGTCGGAGAAGCACTGGATGGCGCATTCGGGTATGGCGGCGATGAGGCTGGCGAGCGGCGTGGCCGACGTCGCCGTTGTGGTCGTGGCAGAGACGGATGATGCGATGGTGGCGGTTGTTGTTGTAGCCGTGGCGGTTGTTGTTGTAGCCGTGGCAGTGGTGGCAGTGGTGGCAGCCGTCGTCGATGACGACAGCGCCGACGCCGCAAACAGGCCGGCGACGAAGACGAGGAGTTTCATAGCCAAACACGGCGCAGGTGAAGTTGAGGGAGGTTGAGAGAGGTTGAGAGACGGTGAGAAGAGGCGAGGCGAGGCGAGGCGAGGCTAGACTAGGAGAGGCGAGGAGAGAGAGAGGATCGGATGCCAAGGTCGGGAGAGCGACGGGAAGTTGATGCCCTTGACCAACGGTTCGCGACACCGACGAGGGAGGGAGGGAGGGGGGGGGTGTAAGAGGGAGGAGGCAAGAGCAGAGCAGAGCAGAGCAATTAGGGGGGGGGGGGTGACGACGGCCTTGGCCTTGACCCCATAAAACGAATACAGTTGAAAAAATAAAAAAGCACGACGTCGAATTTCAAAGACGACGACGCCTGCTCAGGCGGGTTGTGTGCGGTGTGTGCGTGTTCTCTCGCTTGTCGGACCAGGGTAGTAGGGTGCTGACGACGTTCATCCCGGCTGCAGGCCGCGTGGGATCTGTGCTGCTGCTGCGAACTGGATTGGCATGATGAAACGCAGGCTCAGGCTTTGCTGTTCCCGACCTGCGCAGAAAATGCAAATGAAATAAAATAAAAAAAAAATGAAAGGCCCTGGGGCGCAGAGCGCTGTGTTTCGAAACCACGTATGCCCACGCACTTGGCAGGCGTCGTCATCACTTGCACCAGTGGTTGATGACTAATCGTACTGACTAAGCGGTCTGCGCCCATCGCGCCCCCCTCTCTCACCTCCCTCCCACGCCCGACACAGTCTCTGACGTGCCGGACGTCTCTGACGTCTCTTGTGTCTCTGACGTACTTGACGGTCCCTGACATCCTTTTGCGACGTGCAGACACTCGCCGACACACACACACACACACGGCTGTCAACATCTGCTGAAACGGCCCCGGCAGCCTTCACCGGTCCTCTGCCACACGTGGTGCGAGCCGTCGTACATACAACTACGTGCGAAGCGTACGAGCAGTCGTCGGCGGCCCCTTTTTCTCAGCAATACGCCATCTGCCACGGCTCCCATTCGCCAATGCCGCCATAGGGGGACCTCCATCAAGGGCTCCTTATTCCACTGCCGGTGTGCGCTTGCGCGCCTACGAGTACGTCAGCCTCTGCGCATAGGCCACCCAGAACGTGGGTGGGGCCATCAAAGTGGCTCGGCCTATTACTTGGACGCGTGGTCTTGCCCATTTAAAAAAAATTAAAAAAAAACAAAAAACACCCCAGACCGCCCCGCCGCCGTTATATAATACTCCCGCCGTTATATAATAATGCTCGTCCCTGCTGGACCGAACCGCTGCAGTGGGGCAGAGGTCAAGTCCCCCCCCAACGATTATGTAAATATCCCAGGAAAAATGCACTTGCCAGCAGCTGCCAACAGCTGCCAGCAGCAGCCCTCCCCCCAGGCGGCTCTGCCAAGGCTTCTCCACCTGCTAGACCCTGCCGACGGCCAGAGCCCCTGCCGACGGCCAAGCCACCCCTGCTGGACCGTCTGGTGTGTGCAAGCCCGTCGGCGTGCCTGGCTTGCCCAGCCAGGCTCGGCTTGGCCTGTTCGCTTGCCGGCGCCGGCCAGCCAGCCGAGAAGAAGTGGATCTCCGTCGAATCAGCGCCAAAGATGGTGTCGGAGGTGTCCCCGACGGCAGGCCGACGATAAGGCGTGGAAGGAAAGCCGTAGATGTTTTTTTTGTGTCATTTGTTTGCTATTTCTCTGGCCCTTCTTGTCTACTTGTCCACGTCTACCAAGTGACAGCTATATATGTAACGCTGCCAAAGGTCTCCTTCCCAACCCTGTCGTCTCGCATTGTACACAGCCCACCTCTTCACCCCTTCTTCTGCAGTCTCCCTCCTCGCCCCCACCATGGCTGACACCCCCCGCTGCATCACCGTGGCCGCCGCCCAGATGGGCCCCGTGCTGTCCGGGCCCGAGCCCGGCGGCGAGGCGACGCGCGCGCCCGTGCTGAAGCGCATGGTGGCGCTGCTGGACAAGGCGGCGGCGCAGGGCGCGCAGCTGGTCGTGTACCCGGAGCTGGCGCTGACGACGTTTTTCCCGCGCGGCCTGCTGACGGACGCGGCGACGGTGGCGGCGCTGTTTGAGCCGGAGAGCAGCGCGGACGCGCCGGACGCCTGGGCGTCGTCGCCGCACCTGCAGCCGCTGCTGGGCCGGGCGGCCGAGCTGGGCGTCGACGTCAGCCTGGGCTATGCGGAGCGGTGGACGGACGCGGACGGAAAGGTTACGGACTACAACACCGCCGTCTACTACTCGGCCGCCGCCCGCCGCGTCCTCTGCAAGTACCGCAAGGTGCACCTGCCGGGCCGCACCACGCTGCTGCCCGACCCGCAGGCCGCCCAGCAGCTCGAGAAGCACTACTTTGCACCCGGCAACCTCGGCTTCCCGGCCTTTCGCGCGGGGGGCCTCCTGAAGCCCGAGGCCCCAGACGGGGCCGCCCCCATCCTCGGCATGCTCATCTGCAACGACCGCCGCTGGCCCGAGGCCTGGCGCTGCTACGGCCTGCAGGGCGTCGAGCTCGTCCTCTGCGGCTTCAACACCACCGACTACAAGCCCCAGGACGCCGGCTCCCCCCAGGCCCAGGAGGAGCTCGCCCTGCTGCACCACCACATCAGCTGCCAGAGCGGCAGCTACACCAACGCCTGCTTCAGCGTCAGCGTCGCCAAGGCCGGCGTCGAGGCCGACGGCCCCGGCGGCGGCCTCATCGCCGGCACCGTCATCTACGACCCCCTCGGCCGCAAGGTCGCCGAGACCACCACAAAGGACGACGAGCTCCTCGTCGCCACCCTCGACCTCAACCTCTGCCGCAAGCCCAAGGCCACCATCTTCAACTTTGCCAACCACCGCCGCGTCGAGCACTACGGCCGCATCGTCGACCAGGTCGGCGTCGTCGAGCCGCCGCTGCTGGAGTAGACATTTGTATCTTACTACAAGCGAGGGAAAACAGACACTACATATGCACATAGCCGAATAAATCATCATTAAGTGCATACCTGGCAAAACAGACATAGCAAATCCGTACTCCTCGTAAACAGTCCCCCATCACGGCGGCGACGCCAGCTGCCCAATGTTGGGGTGCGACGGCCGCGCAGGCGTCTGCAACACTGACGACGACCCGGGCGCTGGGCCGTGTCCCGTCGCGTGTCCCGCCCCGTGCCCGTGCCCGGCCTGGCCCGCCGGCCGCCGCCGCACAATGTAGTCGCGGTTCTCGATTGTCACGCTCTTGGTCATGTGGTTAACCTTGTACACGCCGACCAGGCGCGCCGCCAGCTCAAACATGTTGTTGCGCAGCGAGATGACGATAAACTGCGCGTTCTTGGTGCGCTCCTTGATGTAGTTGGCGACAATGGAGACCTGTTGGTTAGCGCAAGTCTACACAAGAAAGGCACAGGGGAGAACTCACATTCCGAAAGTCCAGCGCCGCGTCAATCTCGTCCATGACGTACAGCGGCGTCGGCTTGTAGTGGTGCAGCGCAAACACGAGTGCCAGGCTGCTCAGCGTCTTCTCGCCGCCCGACAGGTTGCTAATGTTCTTCCACGACTTCTTGGGCGGCATCACGCTGAACAGGATGCCCTCCGAGAACGGGTCCAGCGAGTCCACCAGCTCCAGCTCCGCGTTGCCGCCCATCGTGATCATCTGGTACATCTCCTTGAGCCGCAGCGAGATCACGCTGAACCCTTCCATGAAGCCCTCCAGCCGCAGCCGCCGCAGGTCGTCGCACCGCTTCTTGACCGCGTCCCGCGACGCCACCGCCGACGCCAGGTCCGACGACCGCGACGCGTGCTCCTCCACCCGCCGCCGGTACTCGGCCAGCACACCGAGGTCCACGTTGGCGTTTTGCGTCTTCTCCTCCAGCGCTGCGATCTCGCCCTTGAGCGCCACCTTGTCCATGCCGGCGAGCTCGTCGCGGGAGTAGCGCGTGAGGGTGGTGGGGGAGTCAGCCTGGTCTTTGTCGGGGTCTTGGTCGGGGTCTTGGTCGGCCTGGTCTTGATCGGCCTGGTCGGCCTGGTCAGCTTGGTTTTGGCCTTGGCCCTCCTGCTCCTCCTCCTGCTCCTTCTCCTGCTCCTCCTCCTGCTCCTCCACCTCCTCCACCTTGACCTTCCTCTCCAGGTCCCGGATGTCCTGCAGCCGCAGCTTCCCCAGCTTGCCCTCCCAGTGCTGCAGCTTCCGCTGGTTCTCCACCAGCACCTTTTGGTTCTCCTCCAGTTTGTTGCGCATCTCAATCTCCACTCCGCGCGTCGTGTTGAGCTCTGCCGTCTTGGCGTCCAGCTCCTCCTTGACCTCGGCCAGCACCTGCTGCTTCACCTCCAAGTTCTCCCGCGCCTCCTCCACCGCCGCCCCCAGCGTCTCCGCCGTCGCGTCCTGGTTCTGGATCTCCTCTTCCAGCCGCGCCAGCTCCGCCGCCGCCGCCTCCACCTCTTTCGTCGCCTTGGCCCGGTCCTTGTCCGCCTTGGTCGTCTGCTTTTCCGCCTTCGCCCGGCGCACCTCTGCGTTTGACGTCTCCTCGCTGTGCGCCGCCAGCGCTTCCTTGAGGCCGTCGATCTTGGCCCGCTGTGCCCGCAGCTTCTCGCCGCCCACCTCCATGATCCGCTCCTGCAGCTGCCGGATCTCCTCCTCCACGCTGGCCATCTCGCCGTGCAGCTTGGCCACCGCCGCCCGCAGCTGAGCCGTCTCCTTTTCCAGCTCCGCCGCCCGCCGCTCGTCCTCGGCCGCCTGCGATGGCTGGTTCTCGCGCCCCAGCTCCTTGATGCGCCGCTGCGCGTCCGCCATGTTGCGTGCCGCGCTCTCCATCTCCAGGCTGAGCTTCTGCATCGTCGTCTCCAGCTGCGGCACCTGCTCGCCCAGGAACCGCTGCCGCGCCTCCAGCTCGCGCTGCCGCTCCTGGAACGCCTCGAACCGCTGCTCCAGCGTGTCGCGGTCGCCCTCCAGCTGCGCCACCTGCTCCTTGGTCGTGCTCGGCGCCGCCAGCTTCGACGACATGCGGCCCCGCTTCGCCGTCGTGCCGCCGCCCGCCATCGTGCCCGACTTGTCGATCAGCTCGCCCGCCAGCGTCACCACCCGCCACCGCTTCGCCCCGTACGCAATCCGGTTCGCCTGTGCCAGGTCCGTCGCCACCAGCGTGTCCTGCAGCGCGTGGTAAAAGGCCGGCCGGAACCGCTCCTCCGTCGCCGTCACCAGGTCAAACAGCCGCGGCGCGCCCTCGGGCGTCGCCACCGGGGAGATGTCACGTGACTTCAACCGGTCCAGACACACAAAGTGGCCGCGGCCCAGGTTCGTCTTGCGCAGGTACTCGATGCACTGCTGGCCCGCCTCCACCGTGTCTGTGACAAAGTTGTCCAGCACCGGGCACGCCGTCGAGATGGCCACGTCGTAGCGCGCGTCGATGGCGCCCAGGTTGCCCAGCCGCCCGTGGAAGCCCTCGATGCGGCCCGACTCCTTCATGCGCATCAGCGCCGCCTGCACGTTGCCCTGCGTCTGCGTCTGCGCCAGGCTCGACCGCGCCTCGTCGGCCTTTTGCCGCGCGTTCGACAGCTGCGCCCGCAGCTTGGGCTCCTGCTGCGCCAGGCTCGCCAGCTCCGCCTCCACCGCCGTCGCCTCCTTGGCCAGGCGCGCCTTTTCCACCTGGCAGGCCTTCAGCTCGGCGCCCTTGGCCGCGCGCCCCTCCTCGATGGCGGCCATCTTGGCCTGCATCTCCTCCACCGCCGTCGCGCCCGCCGTCGCCTTCTCCGCCAGGATGGCCAGCTCGCTCTCGGCCACGGCAATGGCCGACTGCTTCTGGTTGATCTTTTCGTTCCACGGCTCCAGCGACTTTTGCTTGGCGGCGATCTGGTCCGAGAAGGCCTGCGTCTTGCCCTTGAGGCCGTCGCGGATCCGCGCCAGCTCCCCCTCCTCGTCCTTGATCTGCGCCTCCAGCTGCGCCATCTCGTCCGCGCGCGTGTCGATCTCGGTGCTGCACTGCTCGATCGTCTCCGCCGCGCCCGCTGCCGACGCCTCGGCGTTGGCAATGGCCTTGTCGAGCTTCTTGCGCTTGTCGCTCAAGAACTTGCGCTTCTCCTCAAACTTGACGCGCTCCTGGTCAAACTTGGCCATCTCCTTGACCAGCTGCTGGGTCTCCTTGTCCTGGGCGTCGACCTGCTTGCGGCCCTTGGCAAAGGCCTTTTCCAGCTGCTTGATCTCCTGCTCGCTGCCGTGGTGCTTCTCGAGCTCGGCGTCCAGCTCGGCCTGCATCTGCGAGATGGCCTCCTCGGTGACGGCGACGTTGTCGTGGCACTCGCCAATGTAGACCTGGTACAGGGCCGACTGCTTCATGGCCAGTTCGTTCTCGTCCTGGACGTAGGCGATGGCCTTGTCCTTCTTGTCCTCGAGGCTGTTCTTCTCCTTCTCGACGTGCTGCACGCGGCCGCTCTTCTCCATGCAGATGTCGTTGAGCGTCTCGACCTCGTTGGCGGCCTCCTCGATGGGCGTCTTGTACTTGGAGGTGCCGATAATGTCCTCAAGGTACTCGAGCAGGCCGTCTTCGTGCTCGTTGGCGGCCTTGGGCTTCATCTGGGCAATGGACTCGACCTCGCCCTGCAGGATGAGGAAGCGCTTGTGGTCGAGGTCGACGCCGCGCTCGCGCAGCAGCGTGGTGACGGTGGTAAAGTTGGACGTCTTGCCGTCGATGTAGTAGCTGCTGGAGTTGTTTCGGAAGGCCTTGCGCGAGATGACGAGGTCGGTGTTGGGCAGGACTTCGGATCCGCCGCCGGGCTGGTTGTTAGCAGTGAATACGAACATGGCAGCCTCATTATCCACTTACCAGATCCATGACCTCGCGGAAGTGCACGGCCACCTCGCAGTAGTCCAGGTTGGGGTGCTGGGCCGAATTGTGGATGAGGGCCGACAGCTTGCCCTGACGCATCTTGCTGGCGCGAAAGCCAAAGACAAAGAGCAGCGAGTCGATGACGTTGGACTTGCCGGAGCCGTTGGGCCCGACGACGGATGAGAAGGAGGCGTGGAAGGGGCCGACCTCCTGGCGCCCCGCATAGCTCTTGAAGTTGGTGAGGATGAGATAGGTGATGACGATGCGCGGCTTGGGCCCGACGGGCTCGACGGTGGGCATGGTGGTCATGGTGCGCGACTTGAGCATGATGTCCATGGGCTTCTCCAGGATGGTGTCCATGGCGCGGATGGGCTTGACGGCGGCGGCGGTCCCGTCTTGCGACGAGGGACGCGACTGGCTGTTGACAGAGGCGGCCGTGATGTCAGCCAGCGGGGCGACGGTGGCGTCGGTAACAGTGGCATCGGCCGCTGTCGCTTCGACGACTGTCGCGTCGGCAACGGTAGCGTCGGTGACGGTAGCGTCGGCAACAGTGGCGTCGGCAACAGTGGCATTAGCCACTATCTCGTCGGCTACTGTGGCATCCGCAGCTTCTGCCGAGGCTGGCTCCGGGGACATCGACGGCTGCGGCGTGGGCATCGAAGACTGGTCAGAGGCCTCGGGCACGTCTGGCAGTATGGTGGCATCCGCATCCGCCGGCTCTTTTTTCACGGCCTTGGACCGCGGTGCCACGCTCCTCCTCTTTCGCGGTGCAGGTTTCTTGGGTGTCGGCTCCCCGTCGTCGGCTGTGGCCGCGGTTGCGGCCGTCTGGTCCGGGTCGAAGATCTCGCTGGGCTCGATGCTGGTGGCGGCCACGGAAGCGCGTGTCCGCCGCGGACGGCCGGGCTTCTTCTTGGGCGCGTCTGGCTCGTCCGTCGCAATCGTCTTCCGCCGGCTGCCCGTGGCGCGCCTTGGACTGCGCTGCGGCTCTGGCGCAAAGTCCTCATCCTCCTCCTCGTGGAACGTCTTATGGGTCACGTCGTCCATTTCGTCGTCCGACTCGATGATGGCGGCCCGCCGCGCGGCGGCGCGTCTGGTTGTCCTCGTGGACATGCTGGTTCAGGCAAGAAACAAATGGCAAAAGTGTAAATTATCAGGAAGAACGGGAAGGCTGGTAAATGAGTGAAGCCTCTGGCGAAAAGAGGCACGTCGTGAAAAGTGAGGCGCGAATGGGTTAAAACGGCGTTGCCCCGCATGTTGTTGATTGTGGCTTCCCTTTCGGGTCAAATAAACAAAACAAACGTGGCGCCGTTAGTCATCGGGGAGTGGTCACGTGGGTTCGTGTTGGCATGAAACACTGGTAGATGCATATTTCTGGAGCTCGGGAGCTTAAAAAAAAAAGAGAGAGAGAACCAGAAGCGCGCAGGTCTCGCCTCTTAGCTCGGGACCACACACACCAAGAGCGGCTACACCATGGCAGGCCGGCTCGACTATCGGAATTTCCACGACGTCTTTGGCGGCGGCGACAAGCTGCCGTACGACCAGCATGTCAACCGGGACATTGAGTCGAAGCGGAAGAGCCTGGGCGGCGTCCTTTTTGTGGACCGGGTGTTTGCGGCGCTGGGGATCAGCAAGGGTGAGGCGGGTTGGACAGGCTCTTGAAAGCTCTTGAAAGTTCTTGAAAGCTCTTGAGAATAGCAGCAGCTAATAGGCAGTGAAAATGTACCCGCCGCGCGACGTGCGCGTGCTGCACGAGCTCTACCAGCAGATCCTCGGCTCCAAGATGACGACGCACCACAAGCTGTCGGCGCTCTACTATCTGCTGCTGGACTTTGACGACGGCATGAGCCTGCGGTCGAAGCTGTCGGACACGTTTGCGGCGCAGACGGGCATGCCCAGGCGGTACCAGATCTTCATGAGCGGGCTCTGGCACATGGACCGGCTGCAGTTCAACGTGAGGAGTTTTTTTTTTCGTTTTGTTTGTTATTTTCTGACACCGGATTCTGACTGCCAGGTCGCCCTCGAGTACCTCGCCCATCCCTCCCTCCTGCCCGAGTTCGCCGACAACATTGTCACGGCGCTCGTGCGCCACGCCGACCACGCCGACTACAGCCTCGCGCTCGCCTACTACTACGCCGTGCAGCCGGTGCTCAAGACGCAGGAGGCCCTGCAGCTGCTGTTTGAGGCCATTGCCAGCACCGACGTGGCCGAGGCGCTATGCTTTGCGCGGCGGCAGCCCGAGCCGGCGCGGCGGCAGCTGTTTGAGCAGCTGATCGTGTCGGTGCTCAAGGGTCCAGGCGGAGGCAGCAGCAGCGGCACAGGCAGCAGCAACAACAACAGCACAGGCAACGGGGGGGTCCCCGGCAGCCTGGACGCAGCCGGCCGTGCTGCTGAGCTCATCAGCCTGCCGCTGCACGCCGACGAAGAGCTGTGGCTGCGGGAGTTTCTGACGGTCGGCGAGGGCCGCAAGCTGAGAAAGGCCAAGGACACGATGATCATGAAGAGGATTGTGGCCGGCGACGTGGGCCTGAGCGAGGGCAAGGTCCCCAGCGGGCCCTGGGGCATGGTGCTGCAGGGGTTCCGGCAGGGCGCAGGCGGCCGCGCGGAGCAGTAGGATGCTGCCGCGGCCTCTTTTGCTTGTTCGTACCGCGAGGGCATTCTGATTGATCTCTAGGGCAAGGGAAAGGTCTGGCGTTTGAGACAGCGTGGTCTAATTGTCTAATGCATTGCTTGCTTGTGGATGTTTTCCGGTTTTGCACAGCTTGCTTGTGGATGTTTTCTGCTTTTGCATATGTGCGATGGCCTACCTATTGGCCACCCTGTGTTTGCTGCCTCTGCGGCTCAGGAAGAGCGGCTCAAGCGGTCTTCCGCCCTTGATGGGCGCGCTGCCTGCTCTGCGTGTTGTACAGCTCATCGCTTGCATCATTTGCTGTTCGTCCGCCCTTCCCCACTCACACCAGGCGGGATCCTTTCTGTGACGGTCGCGGACGGCACGCTCATCACACTGCCCATCCCTGCCAGCCAGCGGACGGTCTGTGCCGCCTACCTCTTTCGGGGAATTCCTGTTCATTCTCCTCATTTCGTCTCTCTTGTCCCTCGTTTCGGCCGCCCGAACGACGTGGCCATCGTGGGGTGCGGCAATTTCCTCCATCTCGTCTGCGATGACCTGTCAAATGCCATCTGCTGGCGGCGTAGCCTTGCTGCTAGGAAAAAGGAAGCAGCACAATGATGGCCTGCTCAGACTCGGCGCATCAAGTGCGAGTGAAGGCGAGCTTCTCCGAGAAGCTCGCTCCCACCCCCCCCCCCTGCCCTTCTTCCAGAACCATCCTACGGCTGAGCAACGGGACTTCCGGTTGGCCGCTTGGCAGGCCAGGCCGAGTGGCAGGGTGAAGCTGGGCTTTGCCAGTCACCCACGGCTCCGGTCACAGAAGGGTGGTGCGTCTCGCGCTCTGACTGGATCGGACCGCGTTGTTGGTCTCGCGCATTCACACGCTCGTACATGCAGACACAACAGCTGACTGCATATGCAACTCAGTTGCGCGCAATGGCAGTGTCCGCCTCAAAAAGGAAAGGAAAAAAGAAGGAGGGGAAAAAAAAAAAAGTCCCTTCTGGGCGTGCGTCTGGCTCGCCGTCCGAGTGGCCTGCTGACGCTCTCGCCCGACTCGCTCGCTCGCTCTTCCTCTAGAGAGTTATCTTGGCCTTTTATGCCACGCTGGGGGCGACGGCCAGCTCGTTATAAAAAGCGGCAGAGCCTGCCTGCGTTTCTGGTCAGCAAGGCGCCTTTTGTGTCTTGGGGGTCTCCTTATCTTGGTGAGCAAGCTGCCATTCAAGCCGCCATTCAAGTCGCCCTTCATTTTCTCAAACGGACGCACACAGAATCCGACCCTTCCCTCCTCCCCACAGCCTTGTGCCCATGTTCCTGCCCGCTGTGCAGCCTCTCCCCTCTCTCACGGTAGCCCCTCGTCAAGAGGTCCAGCCCTACTATGTGACCCTCACCATCGTCCGGGTCTCCACGACCCAGCGCACAGCCATTCTGCTCGGCTCGACGACAGCCGATCCGGCAGCAGACGCCACACCAGCGGCAGAGACGACCGGTGCCGCGTCAACTGCGATGTCCACTACTGCCAGCAGTGGCAGTGGCAGTGGCAGCGGCGGCGGCGGTGGAAGCATCAGCCAGGGAGTGCTCGCCGTCATCATCGTCATCGGCATCTCCATCCTGGTGCTCCTCGCCCTCGGCATCTGGCTGTGCTACCGGAATTCCACCGCCGCCTATGTCTACCGCGGCCCGCCCGGGAAGACAGGCCGCCAGGGCAATATGGGCCTGCCTGGCCCGCCGGGTGAAAACGGCCGAGACGGCCGAGACGGCCGAGACGGCGAGCGAGGCGACCGGGGCGAGCCCGGGCCGATGGGCCGTCCCGGCGACCCAGGCGACAGAGGACCCAGAGGACTCCGGGGCGACGACGGTGTGCCTGGCCTGCCCGGTGTACAGGGTGCACGGGGCCAGCGGGGCGAGACCGGGCCGCGCGGCGAGGCTGGCCCGCGTGGCGAGGCTGGCCCGCGTGGCGAACGCGGCGAGATGGGTCCGGCTGGTCTGGCTGGCTTGCAGGGAGCCCCAGGCGAGCCCGGGGCCGCCGGCCAGCGGGGAGAGCGAGGGCTGCGGGGAGAGCGAGGAGAGCGAGGAGAGCAGGGACCACCCGGTCCCCGTGGCCGTCGCGGTCAGTCAGGCCCCGAAGGGCAGGCTGGTCCGCAAGGGATGGCAGGACCACGTGGCCGCCAGGGACGTAACGCCAACGTGGGTATCAGCTATGACACGCCGCCCGACGACAGCGACGGTGGCGGCGGAGATGAGAGCGGAGAGCTGACCTAGCCGCATGGACAGGGCGTCTGGAGACGTCACCAGAATGGATGCATTGTACTGCGTGGGAGGATATCTTCAGGCTGCAGCATTTTGTTATTGTTAGTTAAGAATCCCAGAGCAGAATGGAATCAAAAGACATCATACTCCGAGAGCATGGAATCAGCCATCACACGCCCAGAGATCGTGGAATCAGACATTACACGCACGACAGGAAAGCCTCGGACGTCGGCCCAGCTGCTGTGTCTTATCACGTCTCGCCATTTTCGGAGGGTCAGCACCGCTCGTGAGACGGCGATCCTTTCAGGAAAATTCTCGGCCGTCTTGTCCCCCCAACCCTGGTCCCGCTGCCGGGCGCTGCCTTTTGCCTGCTCCTCCAATCTGCCCCGTTCATCACACTCCTCTTTCTCATATCACATTCCTCTTTCTCATATCACATTCCTCTTTCTCATCATCCCCCTGTCTCCGTCGATCCGATTCTCGTGCCGCCCTCCATCTCTCCTTCTTGGCAAGTCCTGTTTGGGGGGTTCCCTGCCAAAAGTGGCAGCTTCCCATGTACGCGTAACTTGGGCCGCCTCGGGGTGGCTTTTTTTCTGTACACGGCGAGAATGGATGAAAGGATGAAATGCAATGCAGCACATGTGTGCACAATAGATCGCACAGCATATCACGCCGGCCCACCGAGTCGCCTGCAAGAAATCCTCATCTTGCCTCTTCCGTCTCCCGTCTCCCGTCTCTTCCGTCACTCCCACATGATATTGTCTTCCAGCCTGCAAACCCCCCCCTGAGCGGTGCATACTCTGTGACCCGGCACTCTCTTCCCCGCTCCTCCTTCCTTCCCGTCTACGTCGTCGTCATCCTCGCCGCCCAGAGCGGACAAAATCATCCACGCGCAATCCTTTGTGCAGCGTTTTGCAACAACATGGCTGTGCGCTAATGTGTGTGTGTGTGTGTGTGTGTCCTCCCTGCTCTGGAGATTTTCGACTGTCGTCAGCAGCGGGAAAATGACCTGTCGCGTGCCGCAAATAAAAAATACGCCTCTTTTTCGAGGTGGAGGGAACGGCACATGTGTGAGCCGCGTGCGTCTCTGTACCGTCTCTGTATCGTCTCCGTATCGTCTCTGTATCTTATTACAGGTTTTGTGCTCCCCTCGCACAGCCCAAAAAGAAACATGAGACACAACCTGGTTCCCGGAGATACAGAACACGAGGTCTGCCTTGCGAATGTCTCCCGGCCTGAGAGAGAGGGGGAAAAAAAGTAAAAAAAAAAAAAAAAAAAAAAAAAAAAAGAAGCTTGTTCACCCGTGCGCCGGCCGGCCGAGGGCTCCGGTGTTTGGAAAGCATCACACGGAACATTTTTATCACCTGTTTCTCCTCGGCTTGGGCCAGCTGTTTCAGAGCAGGGCGTGCCTTATTGTCCCGACCTGTATGCAGCAGTTGTCGTGACGCGGTAGCAGAGACGTGACGCGGTAGCAAAGACGGCAGCTGAACCCTGCGGCGGCTCTGTTTTCCGAAGAGGTTGTGCAGAGCCAGCTAGCAGTTCGCCAGCCAGCAGTTCGCTGTGGTCGTTCGCGTACAACATTGCGCACAAACGGCCAGCGCAGAGGCAGAAAATGGCACGAGGGGAGGCATGATTGCAGGGAGGGCAAACCAGCCGCAGCAGGCTTACGGCCGACCTGCGGGGTGCCCACGGAAAGCCAAAAGGACGCCTTTTCCCTGCCTGGAAAGGGCGAACATGCCGGAAAGCTGGGAACCCTGGAAGGGGGACCTCGAGCAGCGTCCTCCTCCTCCCGCTGTGGTCGGGCGTCGTATCTTGGGCAGCCAAGGACGGGCTACCACGTCAGCCAGCACCCACGTCTGCAAGTTTTTTTGGTCGCAAGAGACGAGGCAGGAGGATTCCGTGCTCAGCCGCGATTGGCACAACCTGCAGAGAGCGAATGAGCGAGTGAGTGAGCGGGCGGGCGAGCTAAGAGCTTGCATACATGCTGCATTGCATGCAATAGTCGTGCAATAGTCGCGCCGGCCGCGGCTGCTGTGATACGCGGGTCCCTCCTCCTCCCTCTGAGGAGCTCCTGGCTGGTCAAATAGTTGGCCGAGTTGGCCAAGCTGGCCAAGCTGGCCAAGCTGGTCGGGTTGGCCTCCATGCATACCTGGTCATCACGTCATGCTCGCCTGTCTCCATCGGGGACGAGGCGTGTGTGCCGGGCAAAAGCTATTTGTGCCGCCGTCGTATTCGCTTCCTGCCAGGGCTGCCGACCGGAAAGGCTGGCCCAGCAGGACGACAACCCCCGCCGTCGAGGGTCAAAGGGCGGCCCAAGTCGGCCAAGTCGGACCAAAGACGACACCAAAAACCAATAAAATCGAGATGGCGCCAAAAATGAAAATAAAAATAAAACAAAAGGGGCAAGTGGCTTGCCTGATCGCGCCTGCCGTCTCGACGCCTCCGCCACGCGAGGCCCCCTCCCCGTCCGAATCTCCGCATATGAACAATGTAAGATAAGTGCATCGACGAAAGGGACCGCGATAGATGCATCGACGCATCGACCGCCTCCGTCGGCGTTCGGCCACTTTTGCACGCCCGCCGTCCGTGCAACCGTGGACGCTCCTTCCTCTGCCCATTTGGATGCAGACTGCCGTCATACTACAGCAAACAGCTTTTCTGCACACAACTTTGTGCATGGTGGCCTCTTTTTGGCTTCCCCCTTGGACCCTCCGGGCCTCCTCGTCTCCTGCCATGTCCTCGTATACCAGGCCATTTTTTTTTTTTTTTTTGCGTTGGCACGGATGCACTGGCCGGCTGTACGACAGCAAATCCCTGGAACAAAGACACCGACACTGCATCCAACCGCAGCCCCCTTTTGCCTGTTTCCTTTTTTTGGCCCTATTTGTGTGTCCTTGACTCGTTCGGGATTTGTTCGTCTTCCAATTCTCTCCAGCAAACGGCGACCTGCTTGTTCCAGCTGAGCAAGCCCGGATCCTGGCGGTGCGCCACTGCCGCCGCCGACGTCGTCCCGTCTTTTCATAGAGCAGGTGGCGAGAAGGATGGCGGTTCCGCCAAAAAAAAAAAACCGGCCGCACAGGAAAAATGCCATGTACTCTCGTACATCCATCCAGAAGACCGGCGGCTGCAGGGCTCGGCGTTCTGAAAAACTCCACACAGAAACAGAGAGTAAAGAGAGAAAGGTGCTGCTGCATGTACGAAAGGGTGGCCTGTCTGGGTGAATTCCCCCGAATGGCCGGTGTCTGGTCTGGTCCGTCTCCCCTGCAATCCTTATTTCCTCGGAATGTCACAGCCGTGCTGTGGACCTCTTTATCATTCTCTGGCCGGCGCCTACAGCTGAGACAGCCCAGCCAGGGTGCGGCCAAGAGAGGTTCCTGCAGGTCTCTGTGGCTTGCTGCTGCGAACTGCCTGCAAGGCGAGCAGTTGGACCAGCGAGTGTCCCCCCCCCTCCCTAAGAGATTGTGTGAGCACAGCCGCGTCGGTACCGGTGCGGAGATCAAGGGGGGGACGGGGAAAACGGGGAAAAGGGCAAGCCACACGGCTCAGACGCGAGGGTGCAATGCTGTAAGAGGGGGGGATGGGGGAGGGCAAGGCAGGCCTGCTGGTAGCATCCTGGGCATTGAGACACAAGAAAGTGACGAGAATAGGATGGGGATCACACGACGGACGGAAGCCGAGGGCGGAGTGAAAGAAGGGGTGGCCTGTCAGCTGTTCTGGGCTCGGCGGGGAGTTCAAGACGTGAAAAGACACAGAGCCAGAGGTTCTCGGTCGTGGCATATATGAAGCCGGCCTTTTCCCATGTCTCGTCTGGTTCATATCGACACACTCGACATCTGCAGTTTGTGTTATTTTGTCTGTTAGCTTCTTCCACTCTCATTCGTCAAGTCCCCAAATATTCGCTCGTTTCCCTCTAGTCACATGTGTTCTGGCATGGCTCCCCTGCGAGGATCCCGCCGAGCTGGCGGTATGCTTGCCATGGCTGTTTTGGCCTGGTTTGTGGGCGTCGCCTGGGCGTCGCCCCAGATGGACCTGCACCGTCGCCAGACCTGCAATACTCCATCCGACCGGCAGTGCTGGTCCCGGGGCTTCAACATCAAGACCGACTATGAGAAGAGCACGCCGTGGACTGGTGTGACCCAGGCTGTGTGTTCCCCCTCTGTCTGAAATTGGGCATCACGGTCGTCTCTGGCTGACACTGGGCAGTACACCTTTACCGTCACCGAGGTGGACAACTTTGTGAGCGGCGACGGCGGGATCAAGACCAAGGCCATGCTGGTCAACGGTATGTCAGAGTCCTGTGGGCGTGAGGGGTGAAATTCTGCTAACAGCTGTGGCTTAGGCGGCTTTCCAGGTGAACACTCGCAGCAGTGCATTCTGTGTGAAGGATGTTGTGCTGACAAAAGACTGCCAAGGCCCTACTATCACAGCAAGTGAGTTTTTTTTCCCCTTCTTCTTTCTTTCCTTTCTTTCTTTTCTTTTCTTCTCATTCCTCAAAGCTGACGCCAACAGACTGGGGAGACTACATCGAGGTGACTGTCGTCAACAAGCTCGTCACCAATGGGTGAGCACGGCCGCTCCTCTGCTGAAGCCAGACCCGCTAACAGACTAGCACCTCCATCCACTGGCACGGCGTCCGCCAGCTCAACACCAACGAGATGGACGGCACCGGCGGCATTACCGAGTGCCCGGTGCCACCGGGCGGCAGCCGGACCTACCGGTTCCGGGCGACGCAATATGGCACGTCGTGGTGGGTTCTGCGAGCAGCATCACAGCATTGAAGCATCGCAGCATCTCTGGGCAGACCGCTGACACGGACAGGTACCACTCCCACTTCTCGGCGCAGTATGGCAACGGCGTGCTCGGTCCCATTGTGATCCACGGCCCGGCCTCGGCCAACTACGACATCGACCTGGGACCCTTGACCATCTCGGACTGGTACTACGAGGCCGTGGACGTCCTCCTGGCCCGCGTCAACGACCCGGACCACCCGTACACGCCCGGGCTCCCAGGCGCGCCGCCGCCCAGCAACAACATCCTGTTCAACGGTCTCAATGTCAGCCCGAACGGCGGCCGGTACGAGCGGCTGACGCTGACGCCGGGCAAGAAGCACCTGCTGCGGCTCATCAACCCGTCGGTGGAGAACACGTACTCGGTGTCGCTCGTGGGCCACAACCTAACAGTGGTGGCGACGGACTTTGTGCCGGTGACCCCGACCACGGTCAGCAGCCTCTACATGGCCGTCGGCCAGCGCTACGACGTCGTCATCACGGCCGACCAGCCGGCCGACAGCTACTGGTTCAACGTGACCATGCCGACGGGGCCGTGCGGCACCTGCGACAATCCCTACCCGGCGGCCATCTTCACCTACCAGGGTAGTTCCAACAGCACGTACGGCAGCGGAAACAGCAACAGAAACAGCACCAGCACCAGCACCAGCACCAGCACAAGCACACCCACCGCCACGGGCACGCCCCCGCCCGACGCCACCTGCGCCGACCTGCTGAACGTGTTCCGGCCTGTGGTGCCGCGGACGGCCGACGTGGCCGCCTTCACGCCCAACGCCAACGACACGCTGACGACCAACATTGTGACGAGCTACGACGGCGTGGCCCGCGTCTTCTGGCCCGTCAACAACTCGCCCATCAATATCTCGTGGAACGACCCGACGTTGATGTACGTGCGCAACGGCACGACGGCTTTGATGCCGCGGCAGGACAACGTGGTGGCAGTGCCAAAGGGGGGTGTGGTGAGTTTCTGGCCTGTGTGTGTGGGCGGGTGGACAGGGGTTTGAACGCAGGCTGACGTCGCAGACGACCTTTTGGCTGATCCAGAACAACTCGTCGATTCCGGTGAGTCCTGCTGTTTGTTATTCTTGTGGACTGGACCTCTGCTAACAAACTCTCAGCATCCCCTCCATCTTCATGTGAGTTTCCCCTGACGCTGGACAGAACAGGCACAACTGACAACTGACCTCCAGGGCCACGACATCCTTGTCCTCGGCGCCTCCTCGCCGCTGGCCAACCCGCTGGCCGCCACCAGCAGCAGCCTGGCCACGTACAACCCGGCGACGGACGCCGCCCGCCTCAACGGCAACAACCCGACGCGCCGCGATACCACGGTGCTGCCGGCCTGGGGCTGGCTCGTCGTCGCCTACGAGACCAACAACCCGGGCGCCTGGCTGTTCCACTGCCACGTAGCCTGGCACGTGTCGCAGGGGCTCAGCATCCAGTTCCTCGAGCAGCTCGACGCCATCCCCAGAGTCGTCGACCTCAGCGTGCTGCCGCCCGCCTGCCGCGCCTGGAGCGCGTACTACCCGGAGCACGACCCGTTCAAGAAGGAGGACTCGGGATTGTAGGCAGTGGTAGTGGTGGTGGTGGCGGCAGAACAGAACAGAGCCAGCCTCGAGGGCTGTGTGCTTTCTCTCTCTCTCTTACTCTTCTTGTATCCTGTGTATTCATAAACCAAAAATCCACTACAAACCATCCAAAATCATCCAAAGTTATCCAATGATCCAAAAATCCAAAAATCCATCCACGGGTATATCTCGAACCATCCAACATCGAACCGTCCAACACGGAGGCATTCAACCTCTGCCGGCATTCAGCCAAGCACGGGTGGCCAGCCGTATACACGTCCCACATCACGTCTTGAGCTCCCGAATCCGCGTCTCCGCCCATGTCCCCAGCATGCCAAAGTAGCGCTCAGGCTCGTCGCCGCGCCAGTCGCGCAGGGCGAACCAGAGGTAGCGGGCGTCTCGGCCGGCCTTGATCACGTGCCTGTACTGGGGCGCGTGCTCAAAGAGCGTCTTGCAGTACTGCCGCGCCCAGTTCATGCACTTGGCGCGCTGGTCCAAGGGGACACGCTTCTCCTCGTTGTAGACGTGCGGGTACGCGTCCCCGTCGGCGCCCAGCTCAATGTCGGCGGTCAGCCTCGGGTCCGACAGCAGGGCCGGCACGACGCAGCCGGCCTCCCAGCCGTACAGCGACACGATCTGCGGCATGCGGTCCTCCCGGCTGAGTTGGTCGACGGCCATGTTGCGCAGGCTAAAGTCGCCGTGCTCGAGCACGAGCCGGTACGGGTTGGTCTCGTCGTTGTCGTTGTCGTTATCGTTCTTGTTGTCGTTCTTGTTGCCGTTCTTGCCGGCCTCGTCCTCGTCGACGACCGGCAGGATGTACGGGATCAGCCGTAGCAGCGAGTGCTTGGCCGTAAGCGACGTCGTGCCCACAAAGTGGTTGTCGCTCTCCCAGCCGATCGTGTCACCAATGTTCCCAATGGTGGCCATAATCTTGGACGTGAACATGCCCAGGCAAAACGCCCGCGTCGACGCCACCGGCACCGGCAGCGAGCTGGGCGTGTGGTCAAACATGCGGTCCAGCAGCCACTCGGACGCAAACGACCGCGGCAGCCGGAAGTTGAACAGGGCCGCGCGGATGCGGGCTGCCTGCTCCAGGACAGCGATCTGGAGAGAGGTGAGTTTTTTTTTTTTTTTCTTTTTTTGACTTTTCCTTTTCTCTCCTTTTCTTTTTTTTTTTTTTTTTTTTTTTTTTTCCTTTTTTCCCCTCCTTCACTCACCTGGCATTTCGGGGACAATTTCAGCAGCACCACATTATCTCCCTGGAACCATTCGAACGCGAGCAGCTGGCGGCCCAAGATATTCAGCGGGCGTCTGCGCCGGCGACCCTCAAACTGCACCGGGGTGCGGTAGTAGACCAGCTTGGGTGCCAAGGCGTCCGGCACAGCCCGCAGCAGCGTGTGCAGATCGGCCTCGAACTTGACGTCGGCCACCTGAGTCTCCACGTCGAGGCCGTCAAAGCCGGGCATGTTGACGTCCCCTCGGGCCACGCGGACGATGATGGGAGGCTGGTTCAACAGCGACATGCGGAAGCCCTGTGTGCTGGCTTTAGCAGACAGACAGACAAGCAAACAGAAACAGACAAAAAAGGCAGTCGGCAGTCGAGATTACGTGCATAGTTGGTGGAGCCCCGCAGCACCATAGGAATGTCCGTCACCATGGTGTCGAGGTTCTCCTCGATCTCCTTGACCAGGAGGTTCACATCCCAGACGGCCCGAAACGGACTCTGGCCGCTGCCGAGCAGAGGTGTCAGGCCGCTGCCGTCGTAATCGCCACCGTCTGGCATCTGTGGCCAGTCGTCGATCTCGTACTTGTCCGACATGGCTCCGTCGCGCGAATGGGGGGGGCGTCCGATGAGGCGGCTCTGAGAATGCGAGTCGACTTTTTATTTCACGTTTTCCAGGGTTTCTAGGACTTCTGGGCTTCTGGGCTTTTCTGTGCGCAAACGGCAACTTTCCAATAATGACCTACGCTGGTCTGCGTACACGAAACGGGATCTCTCCTTCCCCGCCCGCCTTCCTTCCCTGTGTAACAGCACGGCACGTAAGACGACCAATCATGGGTTCTCTCTGGCCACAGATAGCGCTTCATTTTTCAGCCCTCAGCGGCTGCCCCCAGAGTCCACGCCCGCGGGATGGAAAAAAATCGCTTCCCTGCCACACCGATCCTCGCAAAAGGCACCAGCTCACCGAGAGAGAACCCTTTCGATGCCTGGGCGAGAAAACGGGCAACACAGCCTGGTGGGGGGGGGGACAAGCCGACCCCTCTCTGTGTGCCCACGCCGCAGCAGGCGGTGCCCGAGCCCGCGTTCTCATTCCTGGCCGCCACGGCTGTGCCGCCAACGTCCTCGCCCGCATGCTGCGGCACCGCTGCTCGTCGCCGTGACACAGGGCCAGACCAATACGGTGTGGCGTGGCGAAAAGCAGCGATCGCCGCTCTGGCTGCGAGACCTGCAGAACAATATCACGTGACTCGGATTAGAGCGATAAGAGCCAGGCGCGGGGCAGAAAATCACTGCTAATTAGGCGGCCAACGTTATTGGCATATTAACAATTTATTTTTCTGGTTTTTGAAGCTCGAAATTTTGGAGCTACCCTGCAGACGACGACGACAACGAGCCACGACGACAGACGAACCCCCCCCCCTCCCCTCTCACCGTGCAGCACAACTCTACGACGCTCTTGTCTGACTCGTTCTTTCGCTGTCCCAACACAACACCGTCAAGATGTCGTTTGGCGGGCAGACACCCACCATCATCGTCCTCAAGGAGGGTTCGTCGTGCCTGACTGAGATCTTACTGGAGTGCTCGCATGCTAACCACGACGACAGGGACGGACACCTCGCAGGGCAAGGGCCAGATCGTCTCCAACATCAATGCCTGTCTGGCCGTGCAGGCCACGATCAAGTCGACGCTGGGGCCGTATGGCGGCGACCTGCTGATGGTGGACGAGAACGGGCGGCAGACGATTACAAACGACGGGGCCACGGTGATGAAGGTGGGTGCTCCCTGTGTGTGTGTGGCATGTTCATGTGCAAGGGACGCTGACAAAACAGCTCCTCGACATTGTCCACCCCGCGGCACGCATCCTCGTGGACATTGCGCGGTCACAAGACGCCGAGGTCGGCGACGGCACGACGTCGGTGGTGGTGCTGGCGGGCGAGATTCTCAAGGAGGTCAAGGAGCACGTGGAGCAGGGCGTCAGCTCGCAGATCATCATCAAGGGGCTGCGGAGGGCCTGCACGATGGCGGTCAACAAGATCAAGGAGATCAGCGTGGCCACGGACGAGGCCAACACCAAGGAGACGCTGGCCAAGCTGGCGGCGACGGCCATGACGAGCAAGCTGATCAAGCGGAACACGGAGTTTTTTACCAAGAGTGGGTGCTTTTTTTTATTGTTGTTTTAGCAGTTTGCAGTTTTGCTGACCCCACCAGTGGTCGTCGACGCCGTCCTCTCCCTCGACCAGGAGGACCTGGACGAAAAGTTAATAGGGGTCAAGAAGGTGCCGGGCGGGTCGCTGACGGACTCGCTGTTTGTGGACGGGGTGGCGTTCAAAAAGACGTTTAGCTACGCGGGCTTTGAGCAGCAGCCCAAGGCGTTTACCGACCCCAAGATTGTGTGCCTCAACGTGGAGCTGGAGCTCAAGGCGGAAAAGGACAATGCCGAGGTGCGGGTGGAGCAGGTGTCCGAGTACCAGGCCATCGTGGACGCCGAGTGGGAGATCATCTACCGCAAGCTCGAGGCCGTCTACCACACGGGCGCCAAGGTGGTGCTGAGCAAGCTGCCCATTGGCGACCTGGCCACGCAGTACTTTGCCGACCGCGACGTCTTTTGCGCGGGCCGCGTGGCCGCCGACGACATGGAGCGCGTCGTGCAGGCCACGGGCGCCACCGTGCAGAGCACCTGCTCCGACATCCGCGCCGAGCACCTGGGCGCCTGCGGCCTCTTTGAGGAGCGCCAGATTGGCGGCGAGCGCTTCAACCTGTTTGCCCAGTGCCCGCAGGCGCGCACGTGCACGCTGGTGCTGCGCGGCGGTGCCGAGCAGTTCATCGCCGAGGTCGAGCGCTCGCTGCACGACGCCATTATGATTGTCAAGCGCGCGCTGCGCCACCGCCGCATCGTCGGCGGCGGCGGCGCCGTCGAGATGGAGGTCTCGGCCTACCTGCACCGCTTCGCCGACAAGAACGTGCCCCACAAGCAGCAGGCCGTCATCAAGAGCTTCGCCAAGGCCCTCGAGGTCATCCCCCGCCAGCTCTGCGACAATGCCGGCTTCGACGCCACCGACATCCTCAACACGCTGCGCGTCGAGCACCGCCGCGGCCACACCTGGGCCGGCGTCGACTTTGACGCCGAGGGCGTCGCCGACATGATGGACCGCTTCGTCTGGGAGCCCGCCCTCGTCAAGATCAACGCCCTCCAGGCCGCCACCGAGGCCGCCTGCCTCATCCTCAGCGTCGACGAGACCATCCGCAACGAGGAGAGCGCCCAGCCCCAGGCCCCCGGCCGCGCCCTGCCCCCCGGAGCCGCCCAGCGCGCCCTCCGCGGCCGCGGCCGTGGCATGCCCATGCGGTGAGTCGGGGCGAGTCGGGGCGAGTCGGGGCGAGCCCGGTCAGCCTGACATCATCTCCATGTGCTTCCGTGTACTTTCTTGTACTGTCTCAAAATTTTCTGCAGCAATGGATGGAACGGTGTCCCATCCTGTTTAAAAAAAGAAGAATACTACATCTAAATACACCTGTGCTCTATGCTAAATTCTCTTTTTTTTTGGTATATCAAATCGGCCGCTCCCGTAACGTCGTAGTCTCGCTCGCTTTCTTTTTTTTTATCACAAGATCCGCTGTCCCAAATTTTTTTTTTTAAAAAAAAACGCCAGAGCACAGAGGTCGTGCCTTCCCTATCCAGGCGCCACAAATTGCATTTCGTCTAGCCGGTCGTCATCCTTATTGATCAGCCCGCCTCCATTACCGGTGCCTCCAACTCCGCCGCTGCCGCCGCCGCCGTCGTGCTCGACCGGGTTGTCTTCCACGGCCTCCTCCGACGACAGCAGCCGACCAATGTCCATCTTGGAGATGAACCGGTTGATGCCCGCACCCGTAGGGTCGCCGTCTGGATCTAGATCCATGCCCGGCCGCAGGATGCCGCTGCTGCCGCTGCTGCCGCTGTGCACCGTGGCGGCACGGCCGCCGTAGCTGTCGCTGCCGCTGCCACCGCCGCCGCCGCCGCCTGGACTGCCGATGCCCTGACTACTCATACCCTCGTCTATATCTCGGCCGCCGCCGCCGCCAACACCACCACCACCACCACCCACAACACTCATGCTGCCCATGTCGTCGCGGAGGCTGCTGCCGCTGTCGAGCTGACCGCTCACCGACCCTCGCGGGCCAGTGTTGCTGTTTCTGCTGTCGCCGCCGCCAATGCACACGTCCACTTCGTCCTCGTCTTGCGGCTCAATGAGCATGTCCAGATCGCGGTCCACAGCGGCTTCGCGTTCTGCCTCCTCCTCGTCCACGCGGGACGCGTCGTGCATGGTCTGGTTGTGGTGTTGCATTTGACCGGGGGACCCTAGGCCGTGTACCTGCTGCTGCTGCTGCTGCTGCTGCTGCATCATGCCCCCGTTTCCACTCCCGACGCCAGCGCTGCTGCCGCCGCCGGTTCCTGCAATCCTGTTGCCGCTGCTGTCACCCCCAGTGATGCCCTCGTCTTCCGGACTGTTGAGGAGCGACGTGAACGCGTCGCTGGTCGAGTGCTGGTGCGTCGGGGGGTTGAGCTGATGCTGGACGTGGGCGTCCGGATCGTGGTAGGCGGCAAACGGATCGGCGTGGCTGCTTGTCGCGTGATGGTGTGGGCTGTGGTGCGGGTGGTGCTGCGCATGGCGGTGGGGCGAGGTGACGCCGGGGTGAGCGAGGCCGTGGACGTGGTGCGCATGGTGGTGGACGCCGCCGCCGAGCGCGTGGTGGTGGCCGGGCGGCGATGGCTGGCTGATAATCTTGGGGTCGATCGGCTGGTAGGCGACCGCCGCGTGCGGATTCGGCAGCGGCAACATCGAGTCGAGCGCGTGATGGGACGGGTGCACTGGGTGCAGCCCGCGCGGCTGGTCCTGCAGCATGGGGTTGTGGCCGGGCAGTGCCGCGTGCGGTGGAATGGGCGACTCCGTTGGCGCACGCAGGATCTGACCGATGGACATGGCCGAGACGGGGCCGCGAACGCCCTTGTAGTTGTCCGGGGCCACGGAAAAGGCCGATGCCGGCGGCAGCGGTGGGGGGGGTGGTGAGGGGGGGGAGTTTGCGGATGGCAGCCGCATGGGCCGCGGCTGCTCGTCTGGTGGCTTGTCGTCCTGCTCCATGGGCGTGTCTACAGAGGCGGGGATGTCGGTGGCCATGGCAGACGACTGTGACGACGACGGCAGTGGCGGTGGTGGAGGAGGAGACAAAAGAGATGTAGAGGGTGGGATGGCGGTGGGCATGGCAGCAGTGGAGGGAGTCATGAGGGAGATGCTGGCCATGTTGGAGAGGGTGGCATTGGCGGCCGACGCGGACGAGGCCGACGTGGGCACGGAGTAGATGGGAGGGGGAAGCAGCGGCACGGGGCCGGCGGCTCCGGGCAGATGGGGCAGGGCGATCTTGGCGGGCTCCTTGCAGTGGGTGCAGTTGCGGATGACGTCTGACACGGTGTCCTTGATGCGCGTCCAGTGGTAGCGCTCGGCAATGGTGGCGGTGGTCTTGTTGATGCCGGCGTGCTGCTGCAGGTGGATCTCGCGGGCGATGGCAAACTGACGCTCCGGGTTCGACACGACCTCCTTGTCCTTGAGCATGAGAACGTCGCCGTCGAGCAGCTTGTAGGTGGTGGCGGCGCTACGGAGTCTGCTTTTCTCGGCGCGGTCAGCTCCGTTGGGGTATTCGCCGTACTTGAGGTAGTATTTGATCTTGTCGAAACGGTCATCACTCACAAGATCGTCGGCGTCGCCGCCCGGGCCCAGGTCGCGTCCGTAGATGATGGCGTCGACCAGCCGCCCCGGGTAGCTCTTGAGGTTGCCGCAGCCCTTGACGCGGCCGATGCGCTTGAAGCCGAGCCCGTCCCAGATCTTGCACGACGCCACGTTGGTCTCATAGACGAGGTTGAACACCGAGTACGTGTAGCCCAGCTTGGGCGCCCAGTCCAGGTACGCCTCGCCCATCAGCCGGCCCACGCCGCGGTTGCGCGACGCGTCCGTGACCAGGAAGCCGGCGTTGCACACGTGGCTGCTGCGGCCGGGGTAGTTGGGCTTGATGTAGAAGCTGCCCAGGCACTCCTTGCTCCAGTCGCGACCCTCCACCACGTCCTCGGCGCGCTCGATGCGCCCCAGCAGCATGATGGCCCCAAAGTTCTGGAACCAGTAGCTGGCAAACTTTTCAAACGGCATCGGCTCCACCATCGGGTACGTGTTGCCGCCCTCGATCTCCTTGCGGAACTGGTCGCTGAGGTACAGCAGCAGCGACATGGGCACCTGCGCCCGCGTCGCAAACGGCACGAGCGTCGCCACCGTCTGCCGGTCGCGCAGCGTCACCTGCCGTGGCACCACGTTGGCCGGCAGCACGGGATGCTGGGGGTCGGGGTAGGGGGGGGCCCCGGACACGCGGTAGATGGTCGGGGCATCGGGGTCGTCCATGATGGCAGGCATGGTGGCCCGGGAGGAGAGGTGAGAGAAGTGAGGGAGAGGAGGAGGAGGAGAGGCGGGAGGGGAGGAAGAGGCGAGGCGGAGTGAGAGGTGACAGGCGAATAGGCGGGAGACGCGAATAAAGAGCGAAAGCGCAGTGGCAGATGGACAGCCAATTGCCGACGATCGGAGGTGACGCGGGACGATGCCAGTGACGCTGCCGGGACAGCGCCGGAGACAGAGGCCCGGAGGTCTGGCACAAAGTCGAGCAACGACAAAACGTCAAGAGTCTGCGACAGTCAGCCCAGGTTCGCCAGCATGGCCTCTCTCTCTGGTCTGGACCGCGATCCAGCAGCAGCAGCAGCTCTGACGAGCACACACGACCACAGCAGCGACATCGGGCACGGGACCTGGCAGCGCCGCCAGCAGGGAGAGAAATTGTACCTTGCACGAGAGCGGGCGCGCGCGTCTTGACTAGAGTGTGTGCCCAGCAGAGCGGCACGGTCGTGGCGTCGTGCGTCGGAGACGATGACGGGTGCAAAAAGCTTTAGAGGCTCTGCCCTCTTTTTTACTCGGACAACCCCTCTCTCTCGTTCTCTCTCCCAACAAAACGGGCGGAAGTGTGGAAAAGGGAAGGAGCTGGCCGACACTTCTGAGGAACGGTGGCTGCAAAAACCCCACCGTTGATTCGCTACTTTTTTTGCCTAGCTAGCCGTTTCAGGCGTCCCAGGCAGCAAAATAACGGAGTGTTCTAATCCGGACGGCGTGATAGCGTCCGGCAGCGGTCGATGAATGAGGTGAGCGAGGCAAAAGGATAAATAATGAAAAATAAAAATAAAATAAAATAAAATAAAATAAAAAGGCAGATCGAGGGAAATAAAAGTCGCAGCGAGACAGAAGCAATTTTTTTTGTATGAGGGCGGTGGTCGGCCGGTCGTCTCCACGCCGTCTCCACGCGAGTCGTATCATCAACGCCAGATGCTTTCAGGGGCTCGTTTCCCGCCGTATCCGCTGTTAATCAGGACCTGCAGCTCGGCAGACCCACTCGCCACCGCCTGTCGGTCAGCGCTACCAGCGCTACCAGCGCTGACGTCCAGCGGCAGTGCCGCTGAAACGGCGGCGGCTGCACCGCCGCAGCGGCACTGCAACACGGTGGGATCACGGTGGGATCACGGTGCGAGGTGAAGAGCAAGTTTATTGGTGAGCAATCGTACTGTAAATACTCGTACACTACAGGTCGACACAGAAACACAGAGACACCGTCTCAGTAGAACACCTTGCCGCCGTGCAGCACGCGCGGCACGCGCCACTGCTTGGCGGCGCCCGGCGTCTCGTCGCGGACGGCGTCGGTGTCCTGGCGCATAAACTTGGCCACGTCGGCCGGGTTGGCCCAGGTGACGACGCCGTTGGCGGCGTCGCGCAGGCGGCGCTTCTGGCCCATCTCGCCGGCGCGGCCGAGCACGCCGGCGATGACGGCGACGGAGCGCAGGCTGTCGTCGTTGGCGGGGATGGCGTAGGTGACGCGCGTGGGGTCGGCGTCGGTGTCGATGACGCCAATGGTCGGCACCGCCGCCACGGCGCACTCGTGCAGCAGCACGTAGTTTTCGAGCGGGTTGAGCACGACGACGAGGTCGGGCACGAGCGGCCGGCGGTCGCGCAGGTGCGCCTCAAAGGCGGCGTCGTCCTCGCGCACCGCGTCGTTCTCGTCTGCGATGCGCACCTCGGCCTTGCGCAGGATCTGGTCGCGGTTCGTAATCGTGCCCGGCGTCCACTTGGTGAACAGGTGGCACGCGCCCGCCAGCTCCGCCGCCCGCACCACCGCCTCCATCTGCCCGCGCCGCGTGCCCACAAACAGCACCAGCCCGCCGCGGTACGCCACCTCCTCCACCACCCGCGCCGCCCGCCGCAGGTGCGCCGCCGTCTGCTCCAGCGCAATAATGTGGATGCCCGCCCGCACGCCGTGCATGTAGCGCGCGTTGGCCGGGTTCCACAGCGACGTGTGGTGGCCCATGTGCGTCTGCGCCGCCATCAGCAGCTCCAGCGTCACGTCCTTGGGCGCCGGCGGGTCCCGCAGCAGGTCCCCCGGCACGTATCGCTTGTCCACCGTCGACCCCATCTTGGCCGTCTTGCGCTGCAGCCGCGTCATCGTAATGTAGTCCTGTGCCGTCGTGTCCGGCTGGCTCGCCCGCTTGTGCTGGCCCCATGCCGGCCGGCCGGCGGAGCCGTGGCTATTCACCGGCGGGGCGGCTGCCGTAGCCGTCGTCGTCGTCGTCGTTGTCGACTCGGTCGACAGGGCCCTCTGGCACATCAGTCGTGCCGGAGCAAAGACCGCTCTCCGGCCTGTTCGGCAGATAGTCAGCGTCATTGTCCCCAGCAGACGCACTCAGAACATCACTCACCGCTCCGGGCCACGACGCTCCGAATTATCATGTTGGTCGGTCGCAAAAGTCGCACGGTAGATGGTCCGACGAGAGCCCGCCTGGTGTCCGTCGTGGGTTCGGAAAATGAAGCTCAGCTTATTTTTTTTTCGGCACCAAGTAAATCCCGGGCCGTCCCTCAATTCGCGCACGTGATTGGCTACACTCAGCGCCATTCTTATACATGCTCGTAAGATACATGACAAGACACTCTCGGCACCATCAGCCATTTGCGCTCATACATTCGCTTCAATCAATCGTAAATGGGCACTATGAGTTGCGCGCTCTCTTTCTACCAAAATACTCCATACAGCCAATCGTCCTTGCCAGAAAGAAAAAAAAGAGCAGTCGATCGCCGCCTCCCCTAAGAAACTGCCGTCCTCCGGCGGTCTTCATCACCGGCTCAGCCGGGAAATCGTAAACACACCGACAATCACCACCGCCAGCGTCACAATGGCGCCCGGCATGAGCAGCTCGTTGGGCACGCCAGCGATGAGCTCGTCCTCTTGATTGAGGCTCGCACCAAAGTTGCCCAGGTTCGCCAGCTCCACAAACTTGCCAATGCTACCCAGGCTGCCGAGCGAGCTGCCGGCTTTGTTGCGTGTGCGGCGGGCGCGCCGGGTCCTTGAGCGCACCTTTGCCTCTTCCTCTTCCTCGTCCTCGTCCTCCCCCTCTTCTTCCTCTTCGTCATCGTCGTCATCCGAAGAAGAGGACTCGCTCACGGCCTTCTTCACGGCCTTGCGGCGGTTGCGAAGGCCCTTGGGCTGCTCGGGCGCAGGAGCTGGCGTCGCCACCGGTGCCGCAGGCACGGCGGGCTGCTCTGGGTGGTGCACAAAGAGGTCGACCTTGTCCCGGCCGCTCTGGCGGGCCAGGAGAATGGCCTCCAGCAAGTCCTGGTCAGCCGTGATGGACACACTGTCGCCCTCGTCGTCGAGGTAGCTGAGCGCAAAGCCCGCGCCGGACACGCGGCCGTCGGCCACCTCGGGCTTGCCGCCAATGGTCTCCAGCTCAATGGCACCCAGCTTGGCCGACACGTTGTCCACAAACACCGACATGCCCTGCGACGCCGTCACCTGCAGGCGGTGCACGCGGCCGTTCGGGGCCCGGAACTTGAAGGCAAAGGGCATCTCCGAGGGCGGCAGGTCGGGCGTGGCCGGCGTCACAAACGACCGCGGCGGCGAGTCAAAGCCCGCATGGGACGCCGAGTCGCCGGGTGCCACGCTGTCACCGCGGTGGTGCAGGTCGCGCGTCAGCTCGGGCGACATGCGCGAGCTCATGTGCGTGTGGTGGTGGCTGCCCTCGCCCGACGCCATCGACTCGCTGTCCTGGTCCAGCGACAGCCAGAACTTGTTCCAGGCCGGGCCCTCATTGTCGGTGTGCTGCATCGTGTTGATCTGCTCGAGCGTGGCGTACGTCAACTTGAGCACGTCGACCATGCCGACAATCTCGCCGCCGTCGTTCATGACCGGCAGGTTCAGGTAGTGGCCATCTGCAGGTGTCAGCGGGCCCCCGAGGAGCGCGTGGGAGGCAAAAAAAAAAAAAAAAGAAAGAAAAGGTCCCTACCATGCATCTTTCGCAGCGCCGCCTGGATGCTCATGTCCATCGAGGCAAAGTCGGGGTGCGGCGTCATGACGCGCACGACGCTGCAGTTGGCCGGGTCAAGCCCGGGCGCAATGACGCGCAGCACAACGTCCTTGCTGGTGAAGATGCCTGTGATGGCGCCCTGGTCCTGGACCAGCAGGGCAGTGGTGTGGTTCTCCTTCATCAGCGCGGCCGCCTCCTTGACGGACGTGCGCACGCTGACCGTCGTCGGCGGCAGGCCGTCGAGCACGGTCTCGAGGGTCGGCCCGGACATCTTGGACCGCAGCGCCTCCACGTACGAGATGATCTGCTGCGGCTGGGACGCGCCCAGCTCCGACTGCACGCCCTCGAGAGCGTCGTACAGCTTGCGGGACGACGAGTACGCCCGCTCCAGCTTCTCCATGGCGTCGTAGAAGCACTTTGTGATGTCGAGAATGCCCGAGATGTCCTGGTTCTCGTCCATGACCGGCAGGTGGCGGAAGCCCTTGCGCACCATCAGGTCGAGGGCGTCGGTGGCGCTGGTGTCGGTGCGGGCGCACAGCGGGTTCTTGGTCATAATGTCGGATATGCACACCGCATTGGCCTTGAGGCCGCCGCCCACCACGCGGAACGCCAGGTCCTTGGCCGTGAAGATGCCGGCAATGCGGTCGTCGTCGTCCGTCACCAGCACGCAGTCTTCGCGTTTCGCCGCCATCAGCTGGGCCGCCTCGGCCACCGTCGTCGAGGGCTTAATCTGGAGGGCGGCTGTCGGCTTAAGGGCCAGGACCGTGCCCGGTGGGGCTTTCCGGGAGTAGCGGGTGCGGCCGGGCATGTGCTGCTTCTTCTTGGAGAGGTCGCTCTCGAGCTTGCGTCGGATGGCCTGGAAAAGCGGGCGGGTCAGCATTCGGGACAACAGGAAAGGCAAAGGGAAAGAAAGGAAACACCACCCACCTCATCGCGTTTGGACTGCTTCTGCCGGCTGGCGCTGATGGCCGACTGGCCGCCGCCGCCGCCGCCGCCGCCCTCGCTGGCAGCCGCCCCGGTATGGCTGTCCACCGGCCGCGGTATGCTCGAGCCGGACGCTGGGCTGTTGCTAAAGGGTATGGCCCCGCGGTTCTGGCCGCGGCTCGGCGTGCCGCGTACGGTATTGGACATGATGCTCTTCAATTGGTACCGGTATGGGGAGGGCCAGATATTAATCCCCTGTCAATAGCAATGGGGTCAATGTGTCGTTGGCGGATTGGGTAGCAAAAAAAGATACAAAGCACAAGCAGCAGGCCCGAAAAGAAATTCGGAGGCACGGGGAAGGATCAAGATTTGTCGTCTGATGTCGGCCAGGCCCCGGGTAGTCCAATGAGATCGTGGGAGAATCGAAACAAGTCAGCCGGACAGGGTGGGCTGCTTTTTTGCCCTAGGTTCTTCAGTCCGCCACTGTGGTCGTCGGTGTGGTGTGTTGTGTGCAGGCGAAAATGAGGGCGAGTGGGCACCCTTCGGCTGCGTGTTGTCTTGGAGATGCACGGGCCAATCCCATCAAACGGCGGTGGCCCTTGTGCATGTGCATACCGCTGTTGTGCCTGTTTTGCGGGTGAAAGCACGTTTAGAGACATAAACACGGCGCTTGCCATAGGTGGCATGGAGGGGTCGGGCATCCCCCCCACCTTGCTGTCTGTTGTTGTCCTTGCAGCGATTGCGCCCTGCCATTGGCCGTCGTTTGCATAACGAACCTAACGGGTACTTGTTTACGTGCATACAAATACCCGTGCTGACGTATTTCCTCTCTGCAATACTCGTACCGCTAGCATCTTGCAGGCGGCACAGTTGGCAGCTTCACATGTCCTGTGGAATGGATTAGTGGATTGCCTGCTCTGTGCGTCTGTGCCGTGCGTGCATGAATACGTGTGCTTCCGACAACTGCAGATGCCAAGACTCAGAGTCATGTCTAACTCTTGTCTGAGAGAACTCGTGGCCGTTCTTTGTGGTACTCTCGATGGAGAAGATGTCTCCCAAGAATGCAATGTCATGCGGGCTGTCATCAAACACCCTCTGTCAAGTTGTTGAAGATTCATAGTTTCTCATTCCTCACAGCATATCCAGGACATGGAGACATAAAACGTTGCTTCTAGACCCAGCACGGAGAAATACTCGTACGGATATTTGTATGCGTCTTGTCAGCATCTACGCGACGTCCGCCGCGCAAGCCAATGCCGCTGACTCTGGGCAACGTACGAGACGGCACTTGGAGACGAGTCTGGACCGTTCTTGTTGTAGAGATTGATATTTGTAGAGCAGATGCGAGAGCAGATTGCAACACAGGAGCATACGAGTACACGCAGAAGCATAACGAGTTGCGAGCATCCGAGTGACGAGTCATGCTGCGGGCGACATGCTCGAGCACTCGTCCTGTTTGAACTCGAGCAAGCGAGTACGGAGGCGCGAGACAAAGCCATCCCCAAGATGAGCCGCATAGCAAAGAGTCTATACCGTATCCAGCAGCCGGGAAACACTCAGGCTCCATAATTGCCAAAGCCAGCAGTGATGTGCGCTTCAGACCACTTGTGCGGCCGCGGCCAGGATTGCCTGGCCAGATCTTCAATGCTACGCTCTAGGGCCTGTCTAGTGCCTCTGGATCTTGTGAAATAGCGAGCAGAAAACTAGGTTCAACGTTGCCCGCGTCGCACTCGCGCTCGCATATGCCGTACTATCGGTCGCATTGTCATTGTTGATCTCTAGATGGGCTCAGAGGTCCCGCCAGTCGTCGGTTCTTCCTGCAAGCTTCAGAAATGACAGGCGGACATGCAAGGGATGCAGAGGGAATTTCCAGAGAAACAGGGTTGCGTTTTGTTTCTTTTGCGCTTTCAAAAGTCTAGTCTGTTTCTTCGACTATTGTCTTTTGTGGTAGGTGAAAGCGGCTGACATCATAGCGCTTCCGATTCCTACGAGTACGAGTACATACAATCCTTTATGCGTGAATCAGAAAGGCGGCCTGAGAAAAGAAAACGAGACAAAGCTGCTCTCTGGTCGTATTATCGCATTATTTTTGGCGTCATTTGGTAAGATTCGGGCGCTAAACAGCTCGACATCCCTGTCTCGCAGCAAGTCTCAAGCTTGGACCAATCCTGCGCTGAAACCAGCTCAGATGGTACAAATTTGTAGGTACTGCTGCCTCGGTAGCGTCGGGCGTATCGCGCCGCCTCACTCTAATAGGTACGTACCGCCCCAAAGCTAGGCTGGTTGCTGGGCAACATGGGTCAACACGGACTTCGTCGCACCCCTGGTTCCGCACCGTCATTACACACCAAACAGAGAAGGTGCGTATGTGTTGGCCGTCGCACTTGCATTCCATAAACTCCAACATCTCTCTCCTTCCTTCCGCCCCTGCACTTTCTCTTCTCACCAAGAAGACAACTGCTTCACGATCACTGAACCTCGGCCTCCCTTTTCTCTTGTGTTTCTCTAAACCAAGGGGGAAAAGGAGCGCAAACCACTTCTCGCAGCTTCACAGCAAGCTACCACTGCCAAGCGCATCAACACTACCTCTCGTCAATTGAGGACCTCGTTTTGCCTCTGCCTGGTCCGTAAAAGGCACACAGCGAAACCCAGCCCGTTCCTCCTCTCTCTACTCCTACCGAACAAAACCCTTTCTAGACCGTGCAAGTCCGCCAGCGACTGAGCACAACCCGGGGATCTCGCCTTCCCGGCCTACCTGGCTTGCACACTGCGTGAGGTAAGAGGCTCTGATGACCAGAAGGCAGACGGTCGATAGCTGACATGGCCACAGTCTCGGAACACAATATCGACAGGTACGCTTCATTGCGACCACTTTTCGACATCGACAACAACAAGGATCTTCGACATCAACGACAACGACAACGACAATCGACAACGACAACGACAACGACGACAACAATACGACAATCGACAACAATACGACGACCTTATTCCGAGCTCAACTTCTCGCACCATATCCGACAATGCAGACAACAATGCTGTCCAATCCACCAACCAGCACCAGTGCCCTTCAGATGCGCCAGCGGCTGCACCGCCGCCAGCGATCGACGCCAATGAACTCTGAAGGCACACACATGCCCAACAACCTGCCCATCAGCAGCTCGCCTGCTGCCGCCGCTGCCGCCGTCATGCTGCAGTCACAACACCAGACACAGTCCGCCCAGGCGCAACAACAACCACGGGCGCAGCGGCAACAGCCACCTCGCCAAATGAGCCACCGCCGCGGCCTCAGCCTGGACACCAGACGCCAGCAGCTGCAAAAGCGACAACAACGCCACCAGCAGATGCAGCACCAGCTGCAGGGCCAGCAGCAGCAGCTCGTGGAAGCGGCGCCAGCACCGGCAGCGGCAGCGGCAGCAGCAGCAGCAGCAGCAACGACCGACAAAAGCAGCAACGACAACCTTCTCCGGCAGGAATTCACCAGCAACACGGTAAGTAACACGACTAACTCAGGATTATCAACGACACAACAGCAAGTTATGGGAGAAACGCAGCAGCAATGCACAGTACGCCCGGGCACCGCCGGGCCGGCCTACGCCAAGCCGTCCCCCGATGAGGCCTACCTCGGCCTCTCGTCCCAGGGGACAACAATGATGACGACGGGCTCCGCGCAGTTTGACATTGCCGGAGCCGGGGGCGCAGGAGGCGCTCCCCAAGGACAACAGCCGCAGCAGCAGGACTGCACCGCGGTTCCCTTTGACTACTACCAAGGGCCCGCTGCCGTCATGATGAGGAAATCCCTCTCCGGCAGCGGCCTGCCCATGGCCCAACAAGACTTTCAACTTTTTGCCGGGCCCGACCAGGGTGGACTCTCCCCGAACGCGTTCATGACCTTCCCAGATGTTGCCGACACTGTGGCCGCCGGTGTGCCGAGCTCGCCGCAAGGCTGGGTCTCGGAGGACGAGACCTCGAGCACGCGGCGCACCGCCCGCAGAATCAGCAACGGCATCATGGATCGCGTCGCCAAGTACGAGACTCTGAACATGGACGGGCTGTCAAGGCCTGCCACGCCCCCCCACCAGAATGGCAACGGTAAGAAGAGCAAGAACATCAAGAACATCAAGAACATCAAGAACATCAAGAACATCAAGAACATCAAGAACATAGAAGCCATCCAAGCATTCTGCAGACGCTGACCAGACAAGTTTACTTTCCCCCAACCCCCACGGAAACGCCGCTAGAGACCATGGCCAGCAACGTCGGCACTGCCCGTCTGAGCCGCTTTGCAGACGACTATGACGAGTCGATGGAGGAGACGATCAAGCCATCGCGCAACCACGGCAGCCACTCCAACCGCTCGTCGGGCGTCTTCGACGTCATGCGCCAGCAGGCTGAGGCCGCCATGGCCACGCCGCCGCGTGCCAACATGCTGCAGATGCCGATGACGCCAGCCGATTTCATGAACATGAGCAACGTCAACGCCGAGTTCATCAAGATCCAGAACGCCAACTACGCGGCCCTGTCTGTCCCGGCCGGCATGCAGCACCTGTCACCGCCGCTGTCGCAGCACCCGACGCCGGCCACGGTCCAGGGCGTCTTCGACAACGGCCTTGCCACTGCCTTTGACAACAAGACCGATCTCTGGCCGGCCGCCGCCGCCGTCTACGACGCGCAGCCCACCATGTCGCCGTACGGCTTGCTGCCGCACACCGTGGCCGATTCACCGCCGCACTCGGAAGAACAGGCGCCGACCCGCCACCGCTCGCCACACCGCCGCAACGAGTCTCTCGCCAGCATCGCCAGCGCCGCCAGCATCGCCAGCATCAACATCGAGGAGACCCGGACCACCACTGGTGTCACGCTGGACGACATTGCCGCTTACATTGAGGGCCCCAGCCCCAAGGATGGCAAGTGGCGCTGCCTGTACGAAAATTGCGACAAGCGCTTCGGCCGCAAGGAGAACATCAAGTCGCACGTCCAGACGCACCTCAACGACCGCCAGTACCAGTGCCCGCACTGCCAAAAGTGTTTTGTGCGCCAGCATGACCTGAAGCGGCACGCAAAGATCCACACCGGCATCAAGCCCTATCCCTGCGAGTGCGGCAACCACTTTGCCCGCCACGATGCCCTCACGCGCCACCGCCAGCGCGGCATGTGCATTGGTGCCTTTGACGGTGCTGTGCGCAAGGTGGGCAAGCGGGGGCGCCCGCGCAAGGCCCGCCCGGATATGGATGCTCGCCGCGAGAAGGCGACGCGCACGCGGACCAAGAACAAGTCTCCGGGCGGCGGTGCCCTGACCTCGTCGCCGGAAGCATCGTCGCAGTCGGGCTATTCCGACAGCTCGGCCGTCAACTCGCCTCGCACCGACGAGTCCGACTATGCATTCGATGAGGAGCCGTTCGAGGTCATGACCGACAACGAGATTCTCGACATTGGATTTGACCTGGGCGTAGCCCACCGTGTCGACACGGCCACCATGGACCCCAGTGCCCTGTCCGTCTCCTCGGCGCCCATGCCCGGCGCCGGCATCTCTGCAGAGGAGATGGTCCAGATCATGCCAGTCGTGTCGCCGTCCGAGCATGCCGCTGCCATGGCAGCCGCTGCGGCGTCGCCGTCGGCCATGAGCCACTATTCGCACACTTCGCACACTTCGCACACCTCGCACACCTCGCACATTTCGCACGTGTCCCACGCCTCGGTTCCGGGAGGTGAGGACGCCCACGACAACAACAGTACCTCTGCCGCCACGATCAGCAACAGCGACGGCGAGGCCGGCCAGGGTGACGATCTCCTCCCGGCGAACCACCCCGCGTCGCCCGCCAAGAGCGTGGCCAGCCACTACACGCAACATCCCAGCACACCGCCCGAGCTGTCGGCGTCGAGCTCACCACCGCATTCGTCTGCGCGCTACTTTGATTTGGGAGATCCCAACTCGAGCTGCACGGAGGATGATTCGATTGGTCTGAGTGCTCCGCTGGCAGGAGGGTGCGGTTCGCTGGGCAGCATGGATGTTGGCGGCCTCTCGTCCGGCTCGTCCCTGGATGACGACATCATGATGATGAAGGCGTTCACAGGCGACGACGTTCTGGTCCAGCTGGACAGCTCCGGGCTGAGCATGCTCAACACGAGCAAGTTCGACGACGACTACGGCATGTTTACCAACAGCGATGACGTCTTCTTTGGGAGCAGCTAGGCCGATGTCATGCCCATGTTGATGGTTGGCAGTGGTATGTACGATCAGGTAATGCGTTTGACGAATTCCACGGCAACATGTAAAATTTATATTTTTTTTGAGGTCGCAGATTGGCTTGGGGCTTTTTCGGGTTCCGGTTTTTTTTTTTTTTATCTCTTGGTTGTTTCCGCCATATCTCTGGTTTACGGGCAATCTGATGTAAATTAGAGGACTATACCGGGGTGTGCTCTTTTTATGTTGCTTTGGATTTTGTGGATTTTTGTTCTTGTTTTTCTGTCTTTTGCGTTTGTGCGGATGGTTTTTGGTATTCCGAATCGGGTGGGTCGGGGACCGGATCTGGAGTCTGTCAGGAAAAAAAAGCACAACGGGAAGACACCAGACGGGGGGACCAGGAAAACAGGTACGGCCCTGTCACCAGGATGAGGTAGGGAAAAAGCTGGCAAGGCCAGGTCTCCCTGCCGATCTCGGGAGGACGGTTGGCTCGATGTCCCCCTCGATCTATTTTTGCAAGCTTTTTGAGGGGTTTGCCGGAATACCAACGCTCTGTCCGCTTTCCATAGTTAATAATTGAGCAAACGTTGGGTGGAAGACCGCTTCTGCTGCAGGCATGCTTCTTGGGGAGGCCGCCTTGTGGTGGGCTCACCCAATTCAAATGAGGGTTCTACACGTGACGCGGCTTCAGCTCAAAATTTGGCAGGCACGTCTGCAGCCTCGATCTTGCCTTCCCGCAACGGCAAACAAACAGATTCGCTGACTGCTATTTTTTGTTTTCTGGCGTGAGAAATTGTCCCGTTTGCCCATCCCACCTTTTCCACATCTCGAGGCTCTGGGTCAGCCTTCCCACCTATCATTCGCCGTCTCTAGCAGCCCACTGCAACCCAACCTCCCGAGCCTCGCCCATGCTCCACCGACACGATGCTCACGTCGTCCACACTGCCGACTGTGCAGCAGTTCTTCCCCCTGGGGAACACGCCAGCGAACAGCCTGACAAGAACACTTCCACAGGGTGTTGATGCCAACATCTTGTCTCTGGGCACTGGCGATGTCCGCAACATCCTCTACACCGCTTACTGCGAGTGCGGCTTCCGTGCGTGTTATGGCTACGTTTGTGTATTACCGTACTATATCAGCGGCATTGACACGGAACAGCGCCACGAAAGCTCGACTTCACCTGCTGCGACTGTATCGAAGACATCCATGGTAAGACAAATGATCTTTCTGTCGGCTTGGATTCACAAAGTCTCGAGATTCTGACTGGCCGGTACGGCGTAGTGCGGAACATTCTGCTATTATCGTTTTTCATAGACAACTGGAAGGACGAGAGCCAAATCGACCTGATTTGGGACATCTACTACCATCTCTATGTCGACAACAGAGCCGTGGACCTCCTGACGGCGCAGGTCGACAAGCTCGCGGAGGCGGCCGGCAGCGCAGAGCAATGGCGGGCCAGCCCGTACGGCAGACACCTCCGGTTCTGCGACAGCGCGACGTTCCATGACTTCCAAAAGGGCCTCTCAAAGTACAAAAGGACCATCACAGCCAGACACACACCGCGTGCCGGGCTTGTCTTTGAAGAGGCATTGGACCACGTGCGCGGCATCCAGAAAGAGATGCTAGGCGATCACAGCGCCGTGGCGACCAGCTTGCGGACCGTGGAGCTGCTGGTTTCCGGCTCCGATGAAGTCGAGGAGATATCTGGCAACTTCCATCACTATTGGGAGCACGGAACCACGTCCATCACCAATTCGACCGACGACGATCTGTCGCCCAACCCCATGTTCGCGGCGAGCCTGTCGACGACGCTGCTGATGCACCACACGCTGGATCCCATCCAGGGCTTCCATTTGGCCATAGCCTACCCCAAGCTGGCCGAAGCGTCGCCTCTCCGAATCAGCCCGGCCATTGACGGTGCTTCCAAATATGTCAAGGCGGCACGGACCGAATTTCGAGCGATGGCAAAGGCGTTTCAGGAGATCCGAGACCGAGTCGTGGTACGCTTTGTCACAGCCGACGCGCTCGTGTTCTGTCACACGCTGCAGAACTTTGTGTCCTCTGGCACTGCCACGACTACTACGCCCGCTTACACGGCCAACTGGTTCCGGCGACAGCTAGACGGCCGGCGTCTCGAGCTAGACCCGGCCGAATACGGCCCTGGTGGGTCTCAGGCGCCAGCGCAGTTCGATGTCGTCGACACCTCCGACCTGGGCGACGACCTGGGCGTCTTGAATCTACTTGTTGCTGGGATACCGCTGCTGGTCGACAGGCCGTCTTCATCCCTGCTGACGGAGCTGCCCACGCCGCGCGACGTCACAGAGAAGGAGACGTTTCTGCATCTGCTCTGCGGTCACACTCCGACCGTGGCGCTTTTGCTGGGCGTTTGCCCGGTGGAGTACCACACCAACGTGACAAGCGAGTTTGCGTTTGAGACGCTGATAAAAGATTTCGCAGGGCTGCCGCGGCGCAGCCTGTCCTGGAAGCTGGCACGCCATTTTTCCGGGTCTGGGAGCCACCAAAAGATCAACATCAGTGCCGATGACCTCGTGGCCGTCTTTATGACCATATTTCGTGACATGTTCTTCTCCGAGAAGCCGAGCAGTGGTTCATCGGACTCCTCGTCCGGGGAGTCGGCGCGGTTGCGCGTACGGGAGAGCAGCAACCCCCACTTCCACCGCGGCAGCCTGGCTGCCGTCATGCGGATCGTCAAGGACCGGGTCGTCACCGACTGGAAAGAAGTCTGTGAAAATCTCACCTTGATGACATACTCAGATCCGACTCTTGTGCTGGCCAGCCACTACCTTCAGGACTTTGCCGTCCACATGCACATGTGGGACGTCCACACGGAAGACTGGGTGGTATCAAAACTCAGGAGCGACATGCCGGTGCCTGGGAGCTTCATGCTGGCTGAGAAGACGCCGCCTCCGCTCTCTGCAGTCGCATTTGTGATTCCACGGGGGCGGTGCGACCGCCTGATCCGGGCATCTGCCTCGGCCGTGGGGTCACCCACGCTGGTCGTGGGCATGCGGTCAGAAGGGCCGACCTCGTACTACAACCAGTTTGCCGACGTGCAGTTTATCTTTGGCACAGTCCGCACGCATGGCGAACGCAACGCTCCAGGCTTTGGCATCGACGTGGTCGAGGATCCCCAGGGATGGGAAGGCACATCGCCTCTGATTGCGTGCTTCTATGTCCCGACAACCCTTCTCCAGATCTCCCGGCCTGAGACCACCGTGGCCCTCGAGCTGAACGGCGACCCCCACACGATGCGCCTGTACGCTTCCCTGGCCCACGAGGCCAAAGGCCTGCACGTCGCAAGGCTGTCCGACCAGTCCAGCGTGTATATCACAGAATTCCTGCCTGGGCAGGACGGCTACCCCCAGGTTCGCCCGCCTGCACCAGGCATCTCTGCTGAGCCGACGGCGGACAGCAAGGCCGTCAGCAGCAGCAGCAGCAGCAGCAGCAGCAGCCAGACAGATGTGACCGTGGCTATTGACCGCACAATGGGCCGGGCCATTGCCATCACTGGCCGTGCTGACATTGTGTCCAACAAGGGGAAGAGGCTGGTGGCTGACCAGACGGTCGACATTGGGCTGGCTCCGTCGGCATCGCCCTTTGTCATTGATGTTGTCTTGGGCCGTCGTGTTCTGGTCCGTCCATTCCAGTTCCCCGCCGCTGTGACAAGCGAAAGGGGGCACATACGGATCGCGCGTGTGTCGTCGTGGATGGAAGTGATCTGCCCGCTGGCCGAGCCGATCGTGACGGCCTCGCTCGACACATTTATGTACCCGATTGCTCGCGATCCGCACGGCCCGCCAGCGACGCTGTCCGTGCCGCACGTCAACCTGGATGTGATGCCGATCCTCGACGTATCCGACAAGACGGGTCTCCAGTGGCTGGTGTCGTTGGCTTCGTCCATGCACAGCCCACGCGAGAGGGCGATCCAGGAGGAGGCTGGGGCGGCTTCGAGCGACGGCATCAGCAGAAGCCCACGGGTCAACTTCAAGGAGTCGCTCTTTGCGCTCTTCACGGTGTCAGCAGGCCTGCAGGGGGGGGAGACGGGTCTGTTTAAAGTGCACGACGCGCAGAATGGTGGGATCAACATGCTTATTTTTGTTTCGGCCCTGCGCCTGGACGGGGTCTACGACTCTGTGGTGGCGGACGCCGCCGTGATCCCCCTGACGAATCCCTTACTCAGGGAGAGCGGGATGAAGTCGTTTGCGGCCATCAGCCCGTACCTGGAGATGTGCACGCTGTGCGTCGGCGAGGCGGAGATGAAGCTCTGGAAACGAGCGCTGCCTGGGCTTTCCGAGCGCTGCCGCACGTGGGAACACGAGGCCGGCTGCGAGTACGCAGAGCCCAGGGCACGCATCCCTCTGGGGATGGGGATGGGCGAGCCGGTTCTCTGTCACTGCGGCCAGGGCAAGTTTCCCGACGGCTTTATCACGATGCCGGTCTGGGACGAGATCGCGCCGTTGGCCACGCGCATCGCCATCAGCCCTGCGTTTTGCATGCCGTATGCGGAGGAGGAGTCCGGTCCGCAGGACGGGGCGAGACAGCCTGTCCCTATTCCTGTTCCTGTTCGGCACGAGATCGAAGAGGTGGAAGAGCTTTCGGACCGCATGGCGTCTCTCGGGATCGAGGCATGCCGCAACTGCGATGCGGCCGAGGCCAAGAGCGGCGGGCCCCTTAAAAAGTGCTCGCGCTGCCTGACAGTCATGTACTGCTCGGTGGAGTGCCAGAAGAAGGACTGGCAGCGGCACCGGAGGGAGTGCCACAAGGCGTAGGCGAGTCGTGGAGTGAGGGGGAGAAGGACAGGGAGGAGGTGTCCAGTGAAAATTGTGAATGATGTTTTTGTTTTGCTCTTTGTCGGCCGAGGTCGACATGCGGTTATAATCGATCTTCTTTCTGAAATATGAATGAACAACCACGACTTCCCAGCATGACGAGCTTTTTTTGTGTTATTCCTCTGTCTAGTCTTCCGTCAAGGAAAAAAGAAAGGAACAAAATAGAAACGCCGTTAGCCCATGCCATTACAAGAATACACAGAGAATACAGAGTGGTGCTGTAGGAGGAAAAATACAGGAGGGAAAAATATAAGGGGAAAAATACAGAGCAAGCCCAGACGAGAACCGAAAACCACCAAATGGCCAAATGGTGTGTATATGAATGATATGCCAGGAATCAAGAAAGGAGAAAAGAAAATAAAAATATATCTATGGGTATCCCAAGTCGTTTTTTTTTTTCTTTTTCGAGGGTCTAGCCGCGACTCCTCAGTCCTGCCGCCGGTCGTCGCTCGGCATGCTGACCATTTCGTAGTCGCCGGCTCCGTCGCGGCCCCGGCCGCGGCCCCGGCCGCGCGAGAAGCCCTGCTCTTCGTCGCCGGTGACGATGGCGTCAGCAGCAGCAGCGGCGGCGCTGCTGCCGGCTCGTGGCGACGGCGCCGTGGTTGTAATGGTCGGGGTGGAGGCGGCTGTTGCTGCTGCGACTGCTGCCGCGGGACCTCCTGCGGCGGCGGCGGCGGCCGCCACGCTGCGGCCGCCAAACGAGATGGGCCGCAGCTCGCGGTACTGGCAGCCCCAGGTGCCGAGGGAGACGCACAGAGCGCTGGAGGCGGCCATGGTGAGCCACCAGGCGAGGTTCTCGGGCACGGAGTGGGTGTAGAGGAAGACGACGGCGAGGTGGACGGCGTGCAGGGTGAGGGCAAAGTCGAGGACGAGCTTGGAGCGGACGACAAAGACGACCATGGAGATGCTCCTGTTGGAGAGTTAGGGGACAGGAACGGAGGACAAGGTGACGGAAAGACAGCACTCACGAGAACAGCCCCCCGGCCAGCACCCAGACAAAGGCCACCAGCCAGCCCTGCGCGGTGTCGCCGCGCACGGCGCTCCAGCCCAAGACGAGGTTGGCCGAGAAGGGACGCCCCGACACGAGCGCCGTGAACAGCATGAGCGGCGCGGCCGCCGCGTAAAAGAGGCCCTGCAAAACGGCAATCTGGCTGAGGATGCGCAGCGGGGGCAGCTCGGTGAGGGCGCCGGAGCGGCGCGGGCGGCGGCGGCGGGTCATGGATGGCAGATAGGCGGCGAAGCCTGTGTGTGTGTGTGTGTGTGTGTATGGGAGATGTAGAAGATATAGACAGAGAGCGCGAGGGGCTACCGAGATGACATGGCGGAGAGAACGAGGGGTGAGATGGGGGGGGGCGCGCGCTTGTCGGTCGAACTGTCGCGTAGGCAGACACGTCTAGAAGGAGAAAGGAGAGTGATAGGACTAGAAAGAGCTGTCGGGAGAGGCGGATGCCGTAGTTGGGGTTCGATGGTGGCGCCAGAGGAAGAGCCAGGAAGAACAGAGAGGAAGAGAACAAAAAAAAAAAAGGTCGTGGGTGTCGTGGGTGTCGTGGGAAGAAAAAGACACGAGCAGAACGAGGGCGCCGTCGTGTCGCAACGGATCGTGGTCGTGCGAAAGTGGTCCAGATGGATCAGGCTGGCCAGACTGCTCATAGTCGGACACCCTGGCAGGTTAGGTGCATATTGCAATATACGCAACGCATATTGGCTCCTGGGACGCTAATCTGGCTACTACGACTATTACTAAAATTCCCAGGGTCCCGCCGCCCGCAAATCCCGTCGACGGCTGTGCGCTAGGCTTCCCAGAACGGGCCACACACCGCCCGGGTTCTGCCGCCCTGCTGCTTGCTCTTTTTCACCAACACGCAACTTTCCCCTCTCTCTCTCAAAGGCCGAGCAGTGGCCACGAATTGAGAACAGACAACACAGCCAAACTCGCACTACAAACACCTACTCTCGCTCTCTATCTCTCACACACACACACACACACACACACACTCGCACACCTCCTCGCCATGGCCCCCAGCTTCTGGCCCTTTGGCGGCCCCGCCTCCGAGGAGGAAAAGCGCGCCCGCGAGATCCGCACCGGCGCCGCCGTGCCCTCGCGGGCCGAGCGCAAGCGCTGCTGGGACAGCCGCGACGCCTACTTTGGCTGTCTGGACAAGGCGGGCGTGGTGGACGCGATCCAGCCCGAGGGCGCGGCCAAGGCGGCCAAGGCGTGCGGCGCCGAGAGCGCGGAGCTGGCAAAGGACTGCGCGGCACAGTGGGTGCGTCTACTGTCTGCTGTCTACTGTCTACTGTCTACTGTCTCCTTCCCAAGCCCCTGCTAACTTCCCAGGTCACCCACTTCAAAAAGTACCGCGTCGCCAACTACCAAAAAGAGAAGCGCCTGGCCGCGCTCAAAGCGCAGGGCGCCAGCCTGGTCAGCGTGGAGGGCGACATGAAGCGGTAGGACGGGCGGGGACACCCGTACATACAAGGAAAGAGAAAAAAAAAAAGAAAAAAAAAAGAAAAGCACGAGCGGTCCTGATGTAAGACTACGGGGACGATGCACTTTCAGGCATGGGAAAAAAACATGGCGTTTTGGGAAGGGGAGGAGAGGGAGGGGTGCATGAATATATATATAAGATACGTGTAGATACGACCACACCACTTGCGTTCAGAAACAAGAAATCTCCAGAGAATCTTGCCATGCCGTCCTGCTGCACATTGCGTCTTGCTCTGCATGCCTCGGTGCTGGACATATCTGATTTGCTGTATCTGCCACTCTCTAGGTATTTTTTTTTGGTGTGTATATATATGTGTGTGCGAATGTAAGTAAGATATGCTATGCTTCACGTCTTCAAAAGGTCTTCAAAAAAAAGGAACAAAGCCACCGTCTTCGTACTGTACGCTTCCATTTCAAACTGGTTCACCCTCTCCGTGTCGTCTAAAGTCTGCTCGATGCTCCCAGTCAAGGTGGGCCCATTATATGATTCTAACAGAGGAAAAGAAAAAGAAAAGAAGACGTGACAAAGTAGACAAGGAAACAGAGACAAAGGAAAAGAAAGGAAAAAAAGAGAAAAGAAAAAAAGCGAGAGAGAAAACGAAACAAAACAGAGCCGCATGTATAACACAACCAGGAACCAAGACGGGCAGCCGATGACGAACCAAAAGAGACAGAAAAAAAAAGGAATTATAAACAGAGCGAAGCTAATAATATAAGAAAAGGAAAACTGGCGGTATGGTTCCGATGCAAAAAGTGGTATCATAATGGTTTGGTGGGTGATGGGTGGGCATGGATAAAAAGGGTTGCCCATGCTGTCGTCGGCCATCGTCGGCCTTTCCTCTCATAACTTGCTCTCCTGGACTTTTCACTCTTCCCCCCTTGCACGCTCATGCAGCTCGGTTCAGCGCCGGCAGGGGCGGCAGGGCCTTGTCGAGGCTGTCGCGGCCCAGCTGCGCGTTGACCTTGCGGCCGGAGCCGACGGTGCCGGACCGGGAGCGGGTGCCCGACACGCCATAGCCGCTGTCGGCGCTCTCGGGCTTCAGGTAGCCCGACGTCGGCGGCGTGGGCAGGCTCGAGCCCTTGCGGACGCTGTGGGTGAGGACGGGGTTGCCGAATCCGGCATCCATCTCCTCGCCGTCCTTGGCCGGCGTCAGCGGCCGTCCGTCACTCTCGGCCGTGCGCACGCTGAACCGGCTGTTCTGGCTGTGTCCGCCCGTCGACGATGACTCGCCGGCCTCGTCCACGATGGGCAGCGCGGGCTGCTGCATCGACTCTCGCCGCTCTGAATACGACGCGGTGGGCGGCGATCCGGGGGGGACGACCAGACCCGGGAGACCGCCGCCGCTTGCAGAAGCCAGTGCGTCTTCGCTCCGCGGTGACGACGCCATCGCCATCGCCATCTGGCCGTCCATGGCCGAGACCTCCCCGGATCTCCGCTGCGCCGAAGAAGCGCCCGGTCGGTGTCGCATGTTGCTCGACCATCCGGCAGCCTGCTCTGACTCCTTGCCCTTGTCGCGGCCCGACGCCACGGCAGCTGTCGAGGTGAATTCGGCCGGCTCTCCGTTGGCCAGGGCGGCGGCTCGTGCGGCCTCGGCCTCCTGGGCGGCGTTCTCGGGCGACATGGTGATGCCAGACATGAACTTTAAGAAGCGGTCGCCGTACTGCTGCGGAGGCAGGGCGGAGATCTGGGTCTTGTCGTTGGACAGGCCCTTCCAAAAGTGCTCGATCTTCTTGACCATGCCGTACTGTTTTGTTAGCAAACACGCGTGTATAAAGAGAGAGAGAGAGACTAACGTGAGTAAGACAGTCAATGACGCCCAGGTAGTAGACCTCTTCGCCCGGCGTGTTGTCCTCGTGGGTGGCCTGGAAGCCGTAGTCGTCCTTGTAAAAGATGGACTTTTTGTTGTCCTCGAGCTCGTCGGGCATCTGGTTGCTGCTCTCGCCGATGGGCACGGGCCGCTCCTGCTTGAGCATCTGGCGCAGCTCGCGGGCCTTGCGCTGATGCTCCAGCTTGCTAGGCGTGCGCATCAGCACCATCTGGGGGTCGGCGCCCTCCGGGTTGTTCTCGCCGCGCGGCTCAAAGACCTGCAGGGTCTTCTCGCGCAGGTTCTCGTCGTTGCCGCGGCGGACGTCGTGGACGCCGACGAGCAGCGAGTAGTCCATAATCTTGAGGCGCTGCAGCAGCTGGACGTCCTTGTACAGCTGCTCGAGGAAGAGGCGCTTCTTGATCATGCCGAGCTCGAGGTGCTCGTGACGACGCATCCAGTTGAGGTCCTTGAGGGTGGCGCGCGGGTGGTCGGCGACCTGCTCCTCGGGGTAGTCGCGGCCGATGGTGGAGCCCTTGAGGTCAAAGGTCTGGTGGATGTCGCGGTGTGGGGGAAAGAGGTTGTTCATGACGACAAAGTGGATCTTGCGGCCGTAGGGCATCTTGACGCGGTGCAGGCCGAAGAACTGGGAGAGCAGGGTGTTGGGGTTCTCGGTGACGTGCTGGTAGTATTCCTTGAGGATCTTGCGCAAAAACTTGTGCTCGGAGTGGTGGATGGTCTTGATGATGTAGCGGTAGTCGCGGGAAAAGTAGAAGAAGCTGCCGCTCTTGCCGGGCGACCCAAGCTCGGAGAGAATGTACTTGCCGGCGAGCGACATGAGGTAGTCGGCGGGGTCGAGGTGGAAGAGGGCGCGCAGGTGGCGGAAGACCCAGGGTGCGTAGTCCTTGAACTTGAAGTCGTACTTGGCCGAGGGGACGAGCTCGTTTCCGGCGCTGTGCTGTTAGCAAACGAACAAATAAAGATACATAGATGCTCTGCATTCGCAGGCTGCAACCCACATGTCAAACGTCGACTTCTGCTTCGTCTCAAAGTCCTCGTCCGTCAGCGGCCGGTCCAGCTTGGCGTTGGTGCGCGAGACGGACACGCGGATGCCGGTCAGCATGTTGTAGGCGGCCACCCAGTTGGCGTGGGTCTCGTCGACCTTTGTGCCGACGAGCACCTGGTCGTCGTCGACCTCCATGCGGCGGCGCTTGCTCGCGCGCTTCTGGCGGTAGGCCTCGGTCCACCTAAGGGCGTCTTCGTCGGGCACCACCTCGTCGCGCGGCAGGTCCGAGTGCAGCGACCGCGTGTTCCTACGCGCGAGGCTGAGCGATGCCCTGCGTCCGCCGATGCTGCCGGTGATGCTGCCGCTGCCGCTGGCTGCCGCTGTGGGCGAGAAGCGGCCGGCCGCCAGCATGGCCGCGTCGGCGCCTTCGCGCGAGTTGCGGGCGGGCGAGGGCCGCGGCACCTCGAGCGTGTGGCGGTGCTTCGGCATAGCGACACCCGGGTGCAGGGAGCCGGAGCTGGCGGCTCCGGGGTTGTAGGCGGGGGGAGAAGAGAAGCGGTGAGGGGCTGGCGGTGACGACGGCCCATATGGCTGCGAAGAAGTCGGGGAGTAGACCTGACTGGAGCTCGGCGCCGACGGGTTGGACACCACGCGAGGGGTCACTGCCGTGTCGCCCCGGCTCGGGCGGGGGTACGTCGTCGTCTCGGCGGGCGACGGCTGCTGGATGGAGCTGACGCTCGTCGAGGCGGTCGACTGCCGGGGCTGGGCTTCGTCCGGGCTCGTGTCCGTCTGCTCGCTGTCCTCGGTGCTGGTGCCGTTAGTCCACATCGGCTGCTGCGGGACGGCTTTCGGGGCGAGGACACGTGTGCGAATGGCTATGGGATTGGGCACGGAGATGGGAGCGCCGCCATGTGCGGCCGGCCTCGGTGGCCGAGAGAGCAGGTCGGGTTTGGGGGGCGGCGGCGGCGGGTGTGATGGCGGTTGTATGGACGGCATAGACTGAGACTGGGATGGGGGTTGTATCTGTGTCTGTGTCTGGATGGATGGTTGTGTCTGTTGAGGCGGTGGAGGCGGTGGAGGCGGCTGCCGTGAGGGCGGCGGCAGGGACGAGCACGAGGAGGAGTGGTTGAGCTCCGGCAGGTGGCCGTTCCGGTAGGGGTTTTCGTAGGGCGTCTCGTCGTCGTCGGTCCGGTCGTCGAAGCGGACGTCGTCATCGGGCGGCACGGTGGTGGCGTGGGAGCTGGCGGCACCGCCGCTGCTGCTGCCGCCGCCGCCATGGCCGGTCATGTTGGCCGACGAGGCAGTCGACATGTCAGACACGGTGGAGGGCGACGAGCGGAGAGGAAGGCGGTAGTAGGGGTCATCGGCGAGAGGCGGTGGTGGTGGAGGAGCGTGCTGGGGAGGAGGGAGGCCATGGACGTGGACGTTGCTGTCGATGGAGGAGAGCAGGCCAAAGCCAAAGAGCGGACGGCTGGTCACTTCGGAGGCGACGTTCTTGCCGACAATCGTCGACGCGGCCGACGCCGTCGACGGCGCCGTGTAGGCGGAGCCGGCTGGCGACTGGGTCAGGACGGGGTCGTTCTCCTCCTCGTAGTCGAAGGAGGGCATGGCCAAGAAAAGAGGCGTGTCGGGAAGAGTGGGTTTTCAAAGGCGGTTGCTGCTGCTGCTGCTGGCAGACCGATGCTGCTGGTCGCTTATCGCTGTTTCTGGAAAAAAGAGGCGCAGACGCAAAAAAAAGAGCTAAGGCCGGACGACCCTCATGGTGTGTGAAGGGAGGGCAGAGAGAGAGAGGGGGGGTGTGTGTTCCGTCGGGTTCGTCCGCTGATGGGAAAGCCGATCGAGAAAAATTCTGGACCCGGAGGAGGGGGGGGTGGTCGTCGTCTCGCGTCTGCTGTCCTGTTTCGTCTGTCTCGATTTTTTTCGTCTCTCGTTTCAAAACAAATGAAGGTGGCCGGAATCGTCAAGGGGGGGAGAAAGGGAGGGGGCCGGGCCTAATGGTGGCTGGCGGACGCGGTCAGGCAGAAAAAAGCGAAAACTCTGGGCGGCAGAGAACACGCTGTCGATGTAGAGCCCGGAAAGAAGGACGGGCTGCAGTGATGTTGTCGAGGTGCAGGGACGGCCAGTCGGGACGGTGGTGAGAGGCTGGCTGGCTTGTCCTGTTTTTTGGTTGCTGGAGTCCCGATATAGAAAAAGGAGGGAAGGAGGCGGAATGCGAAAGCGAGTGGAAAAAGTTGGCGCTGCAAAGCCACACCACACTGGGCTTGCTCCCGTTGCTAGCGTTGCTGGCGTTGGGTGGCTGGGACGGACCAATCAGAGGCCGTGGTGACAGGTGGTCGCTGCCAAGTCTGGGTACAGTGTGAGCGAAGCGAAGCGAGCAGGACCGCCGGCAGAGGAGGCAGGACGGCACAAGGACGACAGAAAAACGACAGAAAAGCGACACAAGAACAGCATGAGAACAGCACAAGAACAGCACAAGAAGAGCACAGATACGGCACGCGTGTTGCTGGCCAGGCGGTCGATACAGGAGGCGAGGTTTACGATGTGCCTCCACTCTGGTGCAGCGAGATGTGGAGGGGGGCCGCTACGCACTGTGCGGCCCCATAGCTGCAAAGTGGAAAGGGTGGTTGCTATTTAGGGGTTCAATGCACCCTCGCGGGCAGATATGGCAGGCGCGGTGTCATTTCAGACAAGAGTGTGACAGGGCAGCAGGGCAGAAAATCGGGCAGGCACGCAGGCACCGGCACACAGGCACACAAGAGACTGCAGACGGCCCGCTGACAGCAGACAGACAGCAGACAGACAGCAGACGACAGCAGACGGTCCACCGACAGCAGACGGTCCACTGACAGCTGACCGACAGCACCCCCCCCCCCCCGTAACCCGCCAATACGATATACGAGCCCTATTACCCATTACACCCATTACATACGCGGAAATGCCTGCTCTGTATGGCAGACGCAGTAAGCCGCCCACGCATCGCCGTTGCTCTCCCCCACACCTCATTTCCAGCGTCCCCGTTTCCTGGACAGCCTGCCAGCCAACCGTCTGTGCCAAGCTCGGTTCAGCTGCGCATGGGTCTGCAATCATGCTGGTTCGTCATGTCCTGCCACGCCGCCGGAGCCTCGGACACCGTCTGGACCCGACAACGTTGTCAGCAGGCAGCACCGCCAGTCCTACAGTACGAGTACGAGTACGAGTCCTACAAATATACTTTACGCAGCACAGCCGTTGCGGATCCAGAACGGATGCCACTACGCGTCACTGCCATGGAAGATATTTGTACGAGTACGAGTACAGCCACGCGATCGATGCAAAAAAACTCCCAGTTTGTATACCTAAATGGCACAGCGCGTCCTGATGGCACAGCATAATACCTAATCGCACAGCTACGAATACAACGATGAATGCCCACAAACCAGCATCTCCACCTCCACTCCTCCTCCTCCACCACCACCGCCTCAGCTCCCGGCCACCACGGCCAGCCCGTCGTAGATCATGCGCTTGACCGCGTAAAAGGTGCCGCCCATCCGCGTGGCGGGCCCGCCGTCCGAGGGCAGCCCGATGCTCTCGAGCTCGACGCGTCCTGTGCTCGTCTTCTTGACGGCCACCGACCCGTCAATGACCAGCGTGCCCTCGCCGCGGAACTCGGCCGTGTGGCCCGACGCCTGCATGGCCCGCCGCAGGTCGGCCAGCCGCAGCTCGCCCACGTGCAGCGGCTGCGTGCCCGTGCGTGCGGCAGCGGCCGCCATGCTGCTGGGGACGACGTCGAGGGTAGGGAGGGGGGGTTGTGCGTGTTGTGGGTGCGGTTGTGCCGGCGCGTCTGTCTTTTGCCGCTTGTGGCTGGTCTCTGCCTCTGCCTCCGCCGTCGCCGTCGCCGTCGCCTCCGCCTCGGCTTCCCGCCCCGCGTGCAGCTGTCCTGTCATCGTCACAATGCCCAGCCCCCGCAGGTTCTGCCACTTGAGCTTCTTGACCAGCGCCTCGGTCAGCTTCACCACCCACGCGTGCGTGTCCACGCTGGCGTCGACGGCCGCGCCGACGCCCGGCACAAACACGTCGACGTCGGCCGCCTCCACGCCGCGGCTCTTGCTGACCACGTTGCGGTACCGCGCCGCCGTCGCCTCCGTCTCGGCGTCGCTGCCCCCCACCAGAATCAGCTTGCGCGGCTCCACCAGCGGCAGCAGCATCTCCAGGTTGCGGTCCGTGTGCAGGCCCGAAAAGTCCACATAGGCAATGCCCAGGTGCGCCGGCACCGTCTCCGTCGTCTGCACCAGCTTCGCTGGTCCCACCACCGGATCGGCTGCCTCCTTGTCTTCGGCCCCGTCCAGCTCGTTGTCCGTCCCGTCGTCCGACTCGGCTCCCGACCCCATGGCCACGTCTTCGGCCGTCGTCGTCGTCTTCCGCCCGGACTGGTTGCGTCTGTTGGCACCCGTCGCTGCTGCTGCTGCCGTCGTCGCCGCCGCTGCTGCCGCTGCTGCTGCTGCTGCTGCTGCTGCCCCCTTCCCTCTGGCATTCGACGTGCTGCCCACGTCGTCCCATTTCCTCTTCTTACCCAGTGCATCCTGGCCGCTGCTCTGTGCTTCGCCCCCCTTGCCGGCCTCGTTGCCATTGTTGTTGTTGCTGTCCTCCTCCCGCTCCTCTTCCCGCAGGTACTCGTCCGGCCGGATGAGCTCGCCAAAGTCGTCGTTGCGCTTCCGCCGCACCGTCAGCGGAAAGATGCGCTCGCGGCCCTTCTTTCCGCGCACGTCAAAGTCGTAGTGGCCCTTGCGCTTGATGAGAATGGTGACGCCCAGATCCTCGTCCTTGAGCACCACCTTTTTGCGGCTGGCCTGGCCGATTGTCGTAGAAATGTTGAGCACCTTGCCCTGCCGCTCGTTGTCCGACTCCTCCGAGTCCGACGACGACGACGAAGACGACGACGACACGTCGTCGCCCGCGTCTGCAAACGCCTCCAGCGACGTCGCCCCGCCCGTCTGCTGCGTCGCCTGCAGCTGCCGCTGCGTCGCCAGCCACTGCTGGTAGAGCGCGAGCTCGGCTCCGTCGAGCGCCACCTTTCTGGCGTCGTGGAACTCTAGCGGCCGCCCGCCGCCGCTCACCTCACTAGACTCGGTCTCTGGACTGCTGCTGTGGCTGCTGCTGCTGCTCTCCCTCCAGTACTCCCAGAGCGTCCGCGCCACCGACTTCTTCTCGTCCGAGAGCACGCCCGGCACCTCGGTCAGCACGACCAGGTTGCGCGGGTTGTCGGCAATCCGCCGCATAATCTCCTTGGAGAACCCCCACTCGAGCGAGCTGTCGCTGGCCAGGATGACTTTGCCACCGCTGGGCCCGCCTTGCGACGCCGGCGTCAGTACCCTCTCGACCTGGGCCTTGCGCTCGAGCAGCCGCAGGTGGCGCAGCTCAAACGGTCCCGCCTCCCGGTTCCGCCCGTCGTCGCCTCCTCCGCCGCCACCACCGCCGCCGCCGCGGTTCGCGTGCTTGGCGCCGTCGGCCACCGCCTCAAACTCCTGCACGATGCTGTCGTTCATCCACTCCAGCAGCGTTCGCGCGTGCCGTATGAGGCTGCCCGACGTGCGCCCGGCCAGGTAGAGCCTCGCCCGCGACAGGCCGCCCTCGCCGTTATTGTGGTCGCGGTCACGGTCGCGGTCGCGGCTCGGCTGCAGCGCCGCGGCGTCTCGGCGCCAGGCATGCTCGAGCAGGTAGGCCAGCTCCAGCACACGGGCGCTCGAGTCGACCGGGATGAGCACGGTGCCGCCGCGGGCGGCGCAGTCGCGGATGGTGTCGAGCAGCTGGTCGTCGCGCAGGCCCGGCCGCAGCACGGGCGGCGAGCGGCTGCTGGACACGAGGGCCGTGGGCTTGCGCAGCTGCTCAATGACCTCGGAGCCGCCGCTGTGGGCGCCGCCGATCCAGGCGGCGCCCGCAAAGACGTTTTCCTTGTACTGGCCCCAGTCCACGCCGTACACGATCGACTCGAGGCCCAGCTGGATGTGCCAGATGGTGCCGCCGAGGGTGCGGCCGGCGTTGTAGGCGGTGATGGTGAGGCCGTTGAGCGGCGGCAGGTTGGGCGGGGCCTGCGGCTGGTGCGGCTGCGAGTACTTGAGCTCGCGGATCAGCGAAAAGTAGCGCGTGATCTCGTCTGGCGACGGCGGCTGCAGCAGGAAGCTGTTGTGCTCGGCCGAGAGCGACTGCGAGTACGAGTACGACACCTCGGTGAGGGAGCTGCGCGGAATGGTTGTGGCCGCGAGCGGCGTCGACGCGTAGAGGTCCTGCAGCAGCGTGCGGCCGAGGTCGATGACGGGCTTGGTGGCAAAGATGGGGATGCGCACAAACTGCGGAAAGTTCTTGCAGCAGTGGGCGAAAGCGGCAATGTGCGAGACGGTGGCGTGGGTGAGGAGGACGAGGGAGATGGTCGGAACTTGTCTGGGGGGGTTAGTGGGAGAGAAGAGAAAATGGACAGATAAACAACAAACAACGTGGGCAGGACGCACTTCTCCAGCTCCTTGAGCTTCTCGACGTCAAACGACTCGTCCCAGCCGACATCGATCAGCACCTTGACGCCGCCGTCGAGCTCCAGCAGCGACTGCGAGGCAGTCGACTCGGATCGCGCCCCCTGAAGGGGGCAGAACGTGAACATGGCGTCAGCCGGCTATCGCGGCCGCAGCATGCTCTGCTCGGGTCGCAGAGACAGATTTGTGGTGTGGGACGGAGGCGGAAGCTCGAGAGAGGTCGACAAGTCCAGCCCAGTCGCGTTTGGCGCGCATGGGTTCGCGGGAAGGACAGGCGGAGCGGATTAACCTGTCGGCGAGAAAATCGTGTGCACAGGCGCTAGCAGCCGCAACCCCCTGACGCAGCGCTTTGGCAAGCACTAAAATGGGCCTATTTTTTTGCCAATGCCAAATAAGAATTAACACTAGCAAATCGGTCAGGTCTCGCGAGCAACGTGTCAACGCCGCGATTTTCCACACCCCATCCCTCGCCTGCCACTCCCCCTCGGGCACCGTGTCACAGGGCCTCGACTTGCCGTGGCATTGCCGACCTCGACGACCTCCTTGTATCATGGATACATTGTTTTGGGGGCATCATTGACCAGCGTTCCAGCGTTCAGACCGTCTGCCCAGTTAGTTGAGCAGCTTCAAACAGCTTCCACTTTTCCCAACCCTGTCTTGCTCTTGTTGCTCTTGTTGCTCTTGTTGCTCTTGGTCTTGGCCGCGTCCCTCTGTGCGACCGAGTGGCCTCCTCCTCTCGCCATGTCCGACTACACCATGTTCCACGCCCTCGGGCAGGGCGAGCAGCTCGACCCCAACGATCCTCGCCGAACCACCCAGCCTGCCCCTCCCGCCTTTCAGCCCCCCATCGCGACCCAGCCATACCAGCAGCAGGGGTCGCAGGCCTACGGGCCACCAGCCTCGGCCTCGCCAGCGCCGCCGCCGTACAGTAGCGGCGGCGGCCAGTCTCCGTACATCGGCACGTCGTCGTCGCCGGCCGTCGGCCTGGGGCTTAACGTGCCCCCTCCTCCGGCGTCCGACGACGGCAGCGGGATGGCAGCACAGATGGGGGGCATGAACCTCGGCGACGGCCACCACTCGGGGCGGCGGAAGAAGAAGGACCACCACGCGTACCATATGGTGGACGCGCCGGTGGGTGGGTCGGCACCCGGCACGCCTGGCCTGCCGGGCGTGGCTGGCTTCGAGGCTGCCCCGGTCGGCGGCATCGGTGGCATCGGCGGCATCGGCGGCATCGGCGGCGCCAGCAGCCAGTTCCCGGCGCCGGCCAGCGCCCCCTTTACGCCGGCGAACCTGGCCGACCCGGCCAGCTTTGCGGCAAGAAGCGGCACGCCCCTCCTCACCACCGACCTGGGCGGCGGCGGCGGCGGCGGTGGTGCTGCCGTCGTGCCGACGGGCGTGTCGGCGGCTGGCGGCCCGCAACAGGTCTCGCCCGACGACATCCCCAGCGTGCCCCTGTCGCGCGACTCGGTGCAGCCGCACTACCTCACCAACGTGTACCCGACGCTCGAGCAGCACGTGCCGCCACCGGCGGCCATCTCGTTTGTCGCCTTTGACCAGGGCAACTCGTCGCCCAAGTTCACCCGCCTGACCATGAACAACATCCCCGCCAGCTCCGAGGCCCTACACTCCACCGGCCTGCCGCTCGGCCTCCTCCTGCAGCCGCTGGCGCCCCTGCAGACGGGCGAGGTGCCCGTGCCCGTACTCGACTTTGGCGAGAGCGGCCCGCCGCGGTGTCGACGCTGCCGCGCCTACATGAACCCCTTCATGGTCTTCCGCTCCGGCGGCAACAAGTTTGTCTGCAACCTGTGCACCTACCCCAACGACACGTCGCCCGACTACTTTTGCGCCACCACGCCGCAGGGCGTGCGCGTCGACCGCGACCAGCGCCCGGAGCTGTGCCGCGGCACCGTCGAGTTCGTCGTGCCCAAGGAGTACTGGACCAAGGAGCCGGTCGGCCTGCGTCTGCTGTTTGTCATTGACGTCACCCAGGAGTCCTACAACAAGGGCTTCCTCGAGGCCTTTTGCGAGGGACTCATCGGCGCCCTCTACGGTTCGGGTGAGGACGACGACGACGATAACGACGACAACACGGCGGCCGACCCGGCCGAGGCCGGTGAGGACGTCCGGCCCCGGCGGCGGCTGCCGCCCAACGCCCGGGTGGGCTTTGTGACCTTTGACAAGGAGGTGCAGTTCTACAACGTCAACGTGTGTTCTCTCTCTCTCTCTCTCTCTCTCTCTC
>JACCPH010000042.1:221798-254239 GCA_014183095.1 Harringtonia aguacate | reverse complement strand
AGTGCGCGCAATCTCGGCATAGGATGGGTTTCCCCTTGGCAAGGCTTGCGTCCCGGACATCAGGTTCTCGACTGCCTTCTCCAAGACTTGGATCTTCTCTTTCATAGCCTGTAGTTCGTTTGTGGCGGCCTGTAGTTTACCTGTAGTGACCTGCAGTTCTTCTTTGACCGTTCGTAGCTCGCTGCTGGTGGCCTGATGCTCCTCCCTCATGGCCTGTCCGTCCTCGGCGGCTCGCTCTTTCAGTCCTCGCACGTCGGTGTGGAGGTTAACAATCATACCCTTCATGTCCGCCATCATAGAGATCAGCTTCTGGCCGGCTGTGGTTCTGCCGTCGATGCCTTCGCTTCGGGCCGCGTTGTCCGGGCCGCCGTCCGTCGTCAGCATTGCTTGCCTTGGGGCTCGCTTGCTGACGTCCTCGCTTCGGACCGTGATGCTAGGGCCTCCTCTCATCTCGGCCCCCCTTTCCAGAGGCACCATAGCCTCTCGCACCTTCGCGAAAGGTTTCACGGCGCGGTTTGGTCGTCGTGGTGCCGCGGGGGAGTCACGCGTCTCCGTCGCGTCTGTCCCGCGCCGGGGTGTTTCGGGGGCGCTGGATCCACCACGCAGCATCGCGAACAGTGCGCGTTGGTGTTTGGCAATACCTTACGGGTTGTCGATCCCGTTAGAGGTTTGTCCGAGTCGAAAATCTGTTCCCTTTGTTTCTATATATCCAGTAATTGTTGACCTAAAATGGGTCCTTCCTCGGGGCGGAGCATCTAGACGATGTACCGGTACCCTTTTATGTAGACCACGTGAGACAGGACGCACTTAGCGACTTCAACACTCCTTAAGTCCGCGATGCTGGTCGCCACATTTTGTAATTCTCCTCCTTTGTCACCTTTCAACTCTTCACCGTCTGACAGCCACCATGGACAAGGGCTTCCAATTCGTTGACGGCACCAGCACCGACCGCAAGACTAAACGGTTGGCGCGCAGCCATGCCATGAAGGGCGTCAATGCGGGGCGCAAACTGCATCGGAGCTCAAGGCTGGCTCTGGACAAACGAGTAGTCCGAGTAGTCCATGCCACGACACGGCCTATGACATTGTCTACGGCACTGCCCGCCACAGTCGACCGGCCGCTACCGATACTGGCCACTCCATTTCTGCCCACTGCCCGTGCGCAGCAGATCATCAACACTTGTGGGTGCCCTCGATGCCAACATCCTCATCTGCAGACAGCAGAGACAACAGAGACAACAGAGACCGGAGAGTTGCTAACGAAACATGGAGGCAGTCTTTATGAATGTGTCTGACAGGCTGTATCCACCCTTGCGCAACGTGTCTTTTGCCGATGCGAAGACCATGTGGCTGCATGCCCTCCTCTCGTATGACGATGCAGCCTGCCACTGTGCCATTGCCACCATGGCGGCCTGCAACGAGTTCTTCGTCTCTGATGACAGCAACAGCTTGGGGCTGTCGCATCTTGCCAAGGCCCTGTCCCTCATCAACGAGAGACTTGCGAGTCGAGATGCGCTGTCGGACTCGTCTCTAGCCATCATCGTGATGCTCATCATACAAGAGCAGATCCGCCACGGCCACGCCACGACAAAGGTTCATTTCGCAGGCCTATGTCGCATGGTGACTCTGCGTGGCGGTCTGGGCCAGCTAGAGACCAATTCACTACTTCAGCTGAAGATTCGCAAGATGGATGTCACCTATTCCCTTCAGTACGGCCAGCCGCTTGTATTTAATTTCGAGCGGACTGGTGGCGTAAGAGGCTTGCTGCTAGAACGAAGAGCTGTCGTCGATGCCTGCATAAACCCCTCCCAAGTTTCAGCCTCTGCATCATCTAGTTCATCCAGCATCCCCATTGCTTCCAGCCCCTGGAGCAACATGGGGCTGGATCCCCGCCTGGAAGATATTGCCGATGACATTACACACTTCACGGCCCTTCTTGACGCCGACACGAACTCTACCCCAGTTCTCAACACATTTGACTACCTGGAAACTGCAATATCAATATTCTCGCGTCTCCTCCGCTTCCGTCCACTGCAGCATTGGAATAACGACAAGGTGGCCGCCACGGTCAATGCTACAAGCGTGGCTTACAGCCCCGAAGACGCGTGTCACGCCGGTCTGCTCCTCTACATGGTCACTGCATGTCTACAATTCAGCTACCGCAGAGTCGTCGAGTACGACCTGGTGGCGGACCGCCTCTGGGACATTCTCAACGTTCTCTGCGGTGACGGTCCACGAGAGCTGGCATGCGAGCTGGATGACACACTGGTCCTCTGGTTCCTGTTGATAGGTGGTATTTGGGCTCTGGGCGGCAACAATGACAGGAGGAAGTCTTGGTATGCATTACGAATCAGCGAACTGGTCGACAGACTTGAACTTGTGAGTTGGGAGGCAGCACGAGATGCCGTGCTGATCTACCCATGGATCCGAGATCTTCACGACGAGAAGGGCAAAGTCTTGTGGGTTATGGCATCACGCTTAAGCAGGTTATATTTTTGACTAATTTCATTTCTCTTAATGCTATGTATACAACACCGGCTTATTCAATTTTCTGTGGTTCTGGTGTTGTACTATCTCTGCCCTTTGTCGGTCCTTACATCTTTACTGGCTCTTCGACGGAAATGTCTGCTTGACCACATCCTCTGACCACGCCCAGAGCCTGTCTGCTTCCGAGCTGGACACGGCCAGCGGATGGCACTTGTCGCTGATCTGGCAGTCTTCGAGAAAGGCGCCATAGTTGTCCTTGCCATTCTTGGTCTGGCCGGCGCCTTTGCCCAGCTTAGGATCGAGAGCGGCCACCAAGGCCGTCGAGGCACCCGCGCCCAACGTCTTGTACACAAAAATGCCCTTTTTGGCCATCTCGCCGACCCGCTCCAGAACTTCGGGCTTGGCGTTACGTCCGAGTTCCGTGGGGATGACGCCGGGATGCACACTGATTCCGACGATGCCATGCTCGGCGTACAGGTGACGCGTGATGCCAACGCCAAACAGGACGTTGGCGACCTTGCTCTGGTTGTAGCCCTCGACGGCGACATAGGACAGGTCCGGCCCGTCAGGCACGCCCCACACTTTGAGTGTGTTGTAATCGGGCTGCTCGATCTCGGGCAGGTCCTTGTTGATCTTTTCGAAATTGTGGTCGCTCCAACGAATGCGCGAGCCCCAAGGGGACGCCGAGCTGACATTGACGACACGCGCGCCAGAACCTTGTGTCTTGGACGCGGCGACAAGCTTGGGCATGATCAGGTTGGTAAGCAGAAAGTGGCCAATATGGTTGGTGGCCATGTGCATCTCCATGCCGTCGACGCTGAGCGTGCGCTCCGGCAGGAGCATCACACCGGCGCTGTTGACAACAATGTCGATGGTGGGGACGTCAGTCCAGGCGAGGACCTCGGCCGCTGCGGTGCGGACAGACTGTTGGCTGGACAAGTCGACCTTGAGAGGACGGTACGAGACGGTAGGGAAGTCGGCTTTGAGGGCGTCGATACTGGTTTGAATCCGAGCAGGGTCACGGCCTGCTACGATGAGAAGAGCAGGGGACTGCGAGGCCTGTACAACCGGTGAGCATTAGCTTATGGTTTTCAGATGGAACAGGTCAATACACGGTTTTTGAAATGCAAGAGAGAAATACGAACAAATGCATCAGCTGCGGAATAGCCGAGACCGTTGCGGTTGACTCCTGTCACCAGGATGGTCTTGCCATGGACGCGATCAGCAAATGCCTTGGCCACTTCACGGGCCTCAGTGCTTGCGTTGAACTCGGGATGCGTTGTCGAAGGCATGGTGTATTGCGTTAGAGTTGTGACTGTATGAATTGTAAACTGGATGAAGAGAAGTTGAGATGGCTGATTGAAAGGATATTGCACATTTTGGAAGGCTGCAACACCTCTATTTATACCTCTTTCCATTGTGTCCTCGGGTCCTTGTGTCCTTGTACTCACGGACATGCGTGCCAACCGACAGTCCGCCCTCGTTGATTTCACTATGCGTTCATTTCCACTCCGTAATTATGGCATGCAACCAATGAGAGAAGTGTTTCCTAATTCTTGTATTACTCACGGACATGCGTGCCAGCCAACAGTCCGCCCTCGTTGATTCCACTTTGTAGTTATTTCCACTCCGTAATTACGGCGTGCACATAAAAGCGAAGCCTCTGTTTGTTTTGCATCTCGGCATCTACACTAGATCGTGAGAGTCGTTGAAACCCCAACCAATGAGAGAAGTTCTTCCTAATTGAGTCAAGTGCGATACAGGGGGATCCTGCTAGCTATGGTTCAAAATATGGGGGTCGTGGATACTTGGTGGGAGCCAGGCCAATAGGAGAGTTAGTTCCCAAATGGGAGAAGCGTACTTTTGTCTTGTTTGTCTTATTAATCTTTGATCTTTGGTCTTTCCACCATTTCACTAGTTATCCATAAAATATGTTATGGCGATTCGTCGAACCTGACATGCCCTCCGGTGCTTCCAGATTTTGAGTTCTCACTCGCAAAGCTCGCAGAGATGACAAACTCACAAAACTTCAATGTTTCGTAGGAATTTCAGGCGGCGACCCGTTCGACGGTGATTCGCCTGCTACGAACTCGTCTCTGTCGCTGGTCGGACTGGCGCATCCCATTCTGCCCAATTTCCCAAGGAGGGTGACGTAGGCAGGCGGCCGGTGATCGACCTGGACTGGAGCGTGTTTGACCGCAACCTGACCAACGCCAAGCTAAACTAAAAGTGTTTTCTCCCTCTGATGATGTATTGCACATAGTTTCTAAAGAATACTTGCCGTCTTTTTCATTTCAAAATTAAATTTAAGATACCACTTTTTTGTACGGAAAACCGAATCACGCCAAAATGTGTTCACTTCCAAGACCAAACCAATTGACTCTTGTCCAAAACGTATTAATTTACTCTCGAAATGATTAGATCCAAATCCAAGCGGCTTCTTTTATTTCTCTCGCCATGTTTTAAAAAAAGCCCGTCTCCCCGTCTTCTCATTTCATGACCGAACACCACTTCGTGCTGGCGTCCGGCTGGGAATCTTGCCGATGATGCCCGTTCCTCGGAAGGACACAGTACACACCGCCATGCAAAACACGCCCAGGGCAAAATTAAACCAATTGGCTACCCGGATACCCTTGAGTGATGCCGCATCTCCCTTTTCTATGACGCCCACATCCTGTACCGAGACACCTTTTGCGCGCGCCGTCACGGCGGTCTGCACAGCCGTCGTTATGGCCAGGCCGATGGCACGGCCGATCTGACCCGACGCGTTGATGAGTGCGCCGCCCATGGCCTGATCGGCATCAGGAAGACTCTTGGACGTGAAAAGGGTCAGGCAGGGCCAGGCCGTGTCGGCGCCGACGACGGCAAGAATCATAGCTGGGAACCCGTTGGCGAAGTAAGACGTGCCGTCAGGAATCGGCACCGCCATCAGCAGCAGCGAACCGCACAAGGCCACCTGACCGGTCAGCAGCAAGAGGTATGTCGGCACACGGGCAATCAAGTGGGCAACGGCCACTGCGATGCCCACGCCGCAGACACAACCGGGCAGGAACCGGAGCATCGTCTGGATCGGGCTGTAGCCCTGGTAGTCCTGCCACAGGTAGGTGGCATAGACGGCAAAGTCGTTGTAGATGCCAAAAAATAGGGCCATGATGAAGACAGCGGCGACAAAGTGGCTGTTGTGCCGAAAGACAGACAGACGCATCAGCGGTGCACGCCCTGGCATATGGTACTCCTGGTACAGCTGCCAGGCAATAAAGGCGCCAATCAGCAAAAAGGAGATGACGACAAGCAGCCAGACCCAGGCCGCGGACCAGCCCACAATGTTGCCCTCGGTCAGGGCAAAGAGCAGGGCAATGAGTCCGACCGTGACGAGGATGCCGCCGAACCAGTCGACGGAGCGCAGCAGCGACAGAGAAGTCGAATGATGGTGGGAGCCAGGAACCTCGGGGATAAAGAAATAGCCGGCAACAGTGACGGCAGCTGAAAGCATGGCCAGGATCCAAAAGACCCACTTCCAGCTGGTATAACTGGCGATGGCGCCGGGCAAAGCGTTGCCAAAGATGGCACCGAGGGGAGCACTAGCAGCTGCGGGAGTGTCAGACTTGCGTCGTGGCTGAGATGTCAGGGAGGAAGGAATAGCTGCAAGAACTCACAGTACGCACTAAAGGCATAGTTCTTAGCCTTGCCTGGTGGAAAGGTCACGCCGAGAATTCCAATAGCTGTCGGCACGTTGGCTGCGGCGCCCTGCTTATGTTAGCAGGTGTTGGTACACTAGCCATAACGAAGAAGGGGACTCTGGGGAGGCTCTAATGAGGCTCCTCGCTGACCAATCAGGGACCTCACCGGGTACCCACCGGGTCCTGGCTGGGTGCATAGATATGGCCTCACCAGTCCCCGTCCCCCCTATTCAACTTAGATTAGAACAACAAAAAGAAGCATCACCAACAGACCATTGTACCCCCGTAGGACACTCACTTACGGACGTACAGGGTCACCGGTGACTTCGCCAGCTACCTGAATCGATTCATCAACAAAATCCTTAATGCATTAAGATTCACCGGAATGGTGAACCGACAGAGACCGATATTATTGAAGAATTTAGGCAGCAATATCCTACGGCAATGAAATATCCTTGGACTCCCCAGACTTTATATATCACTAAATTCCGTGAAGATTCGCGGACATTTGTGGAGATGGTTGTCTTCTGCATCCGGAAGAAAAAATATTGAATCTGTTCAGGTTCCCGGATCGTGACTCTCTAGCTGTGCTACAATCTCTGCCTGTGCCTTTTGGGCTTGGTGTTTCTGTGCGGAAAAAAATAATTCCTTCCTTCGGGGGGACCGTTAAATCCGGGGCATTCCTCTTCACAGCCTTGGCGGGGTTCCTGCAAAGGTCTTCGTTAAGTAGAAACCCCTCGTTCACATGTTGACTGCCTACGAGCTGCCTCTCTTGCCTATTTCGACCTACCACGAGCGACATAGGCTAACGCATGTGTCAACACGAGAGCGCAAGAGATGGGATCTGCGAGCTCGGAAACCACCGAGGATGAAGTCCAGCAGCCTCCAGTCTACCACACAAAATGGGACGAAGCAATCCAGTCGTTGAGTCCAAAAGATCTAGAATCCTTCGGGACAATGAATACATCGGGCCAGACTCCTCGAGAAATCCTACAAGACTGTCTCGTTGCAGTGAACCAGAAGAAGCAGGAGTCTCTGGCGGGAAGATGGAAGGTCACCATTTACGGGCGAACTGTTATCGTGCGCGATGTCCTCGAGAAGATGGCGGTCTGGATGAATAGGCTCATGGTATGCGACTCCTAGGGGAAATCGTGTAGGCTAAGCATCAAATGACTAAGCAAACTTACTACGGGTATAGGTAATAGGTGATGTCGCCGTTCAATACGACCCCACGAGCGCAGCGTTGCCGTGGGCTGCTGTCAGACTGATTATGCAGGCGAGCGTGAATGATGTGGAAGCCTATTCGTATGTGTTGGAGTCTGTCGAGAACGTGGCAAGCATCCTGGCAACGTGCGGCATACTCGAGCTTCGCTATTTGCAGGCCATGCATTCCAAGTACGTGGCTATCGAGTCAACCGAACAGAGAGATAATCGTAAATCTAACGACAGTGGACGGTTTCAGAATGGAGATTTTCAATCATCTCTCCAAAGCTGTGACCAATCTTTATGCATTTGTATTGCGCTACCTCGCGGCGGTATCCCGTTACTATCGGAAGAACCAGGCGCTTCGGTTCGTCAAGAGCATAGTGTCTGGCAAGAGCGATTTCGAATCAAAGTTACAGCAGATTGAATCCGCCAGAAAGGAGGTATGGATACTGGCCCACCTCGCTGAGGCAGAGAAGACGGAGCAGATTTTGGAAAAGATCAGCAATATCCACGAGGATAACAAGGACCTGTTGTTTTTTCAGGACACCCTGGAGGAGATACGGAAGCCGATACAGCAAATCAAGACATAGATAGCGGACATACACGACGGACTGAAGAAAGAGATGCGCGCCAAGATTCTCAAAGCCATATCGCCCATCCCGTATGCCTTGCACCACAAAGCCGCCAGGAGGAACCGCCTGAAAAATTCCGGACACTGGCTTCTAGAAAAGCCGACGTTCCAGCTCTGGCGGTACAATACTGGATCCACAGTCCTGTGGCTGCATGGGATTCCGGGATCAGGGAAGACAAAGCTCACGTCCATGGTGGTGGATGAGTTGAGCCAGACAGACAACCTGGCTTACTTTTATTGTATACGGAATCCCGCTGAGCCGGATCGTGCAAGAAGCGACAAGATTCTTTCCAGCCTTGTTCGACAGTTTGCAAGTCCCGGGCCGGACCGTCCCATATTGCCCCCGGTTATTTCAGAGTACGAAGACGCTATTGCCGGCTTAGTGGAATTTGAAGATATGGCCTGGACAGCCGATGAGTGTGCCACCATCTTGCTCGAGTTACTGCAAGAGTATCCATCCGCCACGATTGTGCTTGACGCTCTAGACGAGGTCGACCAGGATGATCGGCAGGAACTAATGGACATTATGGGGCGTCTTCTATCCGACTTGGAAAACCTCAAAGTGTTCATCTCGAGCCGTGACAACTATGACATAGCCATGCATTTGGCGGACTCTCCGAATGTTTACATAGAGGCGGACGACAACGCTGGGGATATCTCTGCGTTTATGTATGTCTATCCATCTTGTGATCACCACCCGCTGGTACGCTAACATGCTTCTTCTTCTCGGGTTAGTGACGACCAACTCGCCAAGGCCAGACTGCTCCACGGACGATTACCGGCTGATCTGCGATCTAAAATTTTCGACACTCTATTGAGTGGTGCAAGGGGGATGTGAGGATTTGACATGCTTTCTCTGACCATTCAGCGTTGCTTACTCCGCGATAGGTTTCGCTGGGTTGATCTGCAAATCCAGTCCCTCCGGCATTACAAACTTGCCGCAGATATAGAAGCGCGTCTCGGCACACTCCCGGTCACACTGGAAGAGTCCTACTGGGAAATTTTCCAGGATATTCAGGAGTCGGGAGATCATGCTAAGAACCTGGCACTGTTTACATTCCAATGGCTGCTGTACGCACAAGACCAGATCCCTGTCGACGAATTCGCCACTATTGCATCCGAGGCGCTAGAATCTGGTCGCATCTCCAGCATCACAGGAAACGATGTCATTGACGTCTGTGCAAATCTCGTGGTGGCCAAGGACGACAATTTCGCACTCGTCCACTTGTCCGTGAGAGAGTTTCTTGAAAGTCTGCCGAACCGCCATGTCGAGAGTCTCCTCCCGGAGAAGAGCAACGCCGACCTGGCGTGCGCATGCCTACACTACATAATCAGCTGGACTCCGCAGTGGATAAAGGACGAGTTTGGCAGCCCGGACATTTCGAGGGCTGTGGTGGCTCCTCTGCCAAAAATCTCAAAGTCTGAAGAACAAGAGTTGCTATCCGATTCGTCAGACCCGGATGGCACAGAGGAGACTGATTCCGACAAGTCCCCACCGGGCTCTCCACCATACATAAATCTATCTGCTGAAGATTTAGATTTTGATGATATTGGGCCTTGTTATGAATTTGTTGAGGCGTTTCAACACAAAACCTTTTGCGAGTCCATTCGCTACGCCGTCAAGTTTTGGGTTACCCATGCCACGAAATCTAATTCATCTCGAGAATCAGAACCCCTTGCAGGCCTCATTAAGCGTTTCTTTGTCGACGATGCCCTGCAGGATGTTTCCGACCAGTTCCAAATGTGGTGCATCTTGGTCAATCTCTTTACAGGGTCATCGGACTACATCCGAGATTACGCAAAATTCCCAGTCAGTCCGATTTGGGTCGCTTGTATGAATGACTGGTTTGATATGGTACGGTATCTCTACGAAATCAAGAACCCTGCCGTGAACCAACACCGGATGGACGCGTACCGCAAAAACAGAAAAAAGCCACGGACGCCGCTTTGGTTTGCTATTGCACAGCGGAACATACCTCTCGCGCAATGCATAGCTCCGTATCAAGCTGCAATGGCAGTTACCAGCCCCGACAGGTTGTCAGGAATAGAGGAGGAGGAGACACCGCTCCTGGAGGTGGTTCGTTACAATAAGAAGGATCTGTCCGACGTGTTGATACAGTACTCTAGCTCCGAGGTGCGGACCAACGCCTTCATCGAGGCAGCCAGCCACGGTTATGTGGACCTGCTAGACGCACTGAGAGAGGGAGATCCATCTGTTCTAGCGCAAGGTGGACGCAGGGCACAGCGAGAAGCATGCCTGTCCGGACATGATGATGCGGCAGCTCTGTTGTTGAAGATCCTTCCGGCGGATAAGGACATTGACGACCCGTTGCTTCTCAGAACCGTGATGAAGAACCGTGCCAGCGTCGCACGCGTTCTACTGGAAAAGGGCGTTGGCAAGGATGTCGTGTCTGATTGCCTCGTGATAGCCGTTGGCAACGGAGAGGAAGGCGCGGAGTGTGCCTCTGTGATGCTCGAGTATGGAGCCCAAAAGGATCCCATGGCGGTCATTCAATCCATACTGCAGGGCACCCCCCTGACGACGATCCGGCTCATTAAAGCGGGCTTCGACATTGCGGGGCGCCACACGTCGAGACTCCAGACCGCACTGCATTTTGCCGTGGAAAAGGGGCAGAGCACAGTCGTCGAGGCTCTTTTGAAGAGCGGTGCTCGTATCGACATCCGCGACATTGACGGGCAGACGGCACTGCATCTCGCTGCGAGACTTGGGCGGACCCGATGCGCACAATTGCTTCTCCAAGGAGGGGCAGATGTGCTGGCTATGGATTGGCATAGCAGAATGCCACTCGACCTTGCCGAGATCTATGGGCACGCCGCCGCCGAGAAGATGATACGGCAGTGGATGGAGAAGCTGCTGCACGAGCTGGAAGAAGAAAGGCAGCAGCGGGGGGGCAAGCAGAGGAAGGACGAGACACCTGGGACCTTGACTGGATAGGGGACTGTCAAGGGCTACGTTCTCGACTAGCACTGTTCCTGCTGAATCAGACCAGGTTAAACCTTTCCGGCTTCCAAGACAATGGCAGCAAAAATCGAGACGTAGTAACAACTAGTAGTTTATCAATGTCTCCTTATCTCGGCAATGTTCCTCTCGTCCTAGGTACATAGCCGGCTATCTCTGTTATCTGTTTCGCCTAGCGCAGCCATATGTCTGCGGTTGGGGTCTTAAATACTCTAGTTGTTGGTAGATAGTCAGCAGGACCCAGTGAGATTTTGCGCCGTGGCCAATCAGCGGCTGTGGGGTCCCCCCATCCAGGGGTAAAAACTCTAGCACGCATCGCGGCCCCCCCTAGAGTTAGAAAGAGACAATCAAGAAGAAGCATCACCACAGACCATTGTACCACCGCAGGGCACTCACTTGCGGACGTACAGGGCCACGGTGACTTCGACTATGACATTGCAACGATCGTTGATAACTAACTACCGCCGGCTAACCGACACTAGTGAACGTTCTTTAAAGATTAGCCAGGCATGAGTCCTCTTCCGAAGGAACGCTTGCTTCAAAACACGGCAGTAGAGTAGCCAGATCAATGAGATAATTAGAGGAGCCTGTTGGAATAATCCAGGGCATCGATACCAATAAAATATCACCGAGTCAACGACAAATCGCTTGGCTTTTCGTAAACGGACAAGTTGTGATCTCGAGAGTCTATTCCTCGACCAGTCGTAAATGCGGTGACGTAGCTTTTGTTTTTGGTGGTATCCGACAGATACGAGGTAGATCTGTCGGAAGAGGGCAAAGTGGTCTAGCCTGGTTTGGCAGGGAGAGCTGCCCACCCCCTGCAACTTTGGACATCTCTTTAAGCAATAAAGCGAGTCTGACAAGATCTTACACCTTATCTTGATGACCACAGCACTCCCGACCCCGCCTCGGCTAGGGACCGCTGATAAGTACATGCTCCTTCCAATGTTGAACAGAGTAATTTATCCATTTGCATAATCACAAATACGCTCTCCCAGCCGCCCGGGTAGGATACCTTGCCGAGTCGACACACTCAGATAGTGGTATCCGCCTCGTCCGGTAGAAGCTTCCTACAATGCCCCGGCCCAAGGTCCGACCGGAAAACCGAGTGAGGACAGCAAAGGCAAGATGCTCGATCTAGGATGTTCTGCGAATTGCTACTGACTGAACGCTCGGCCGGTGTCCACAGGCTTGTTCCGCGTGCAAGTCGTCCAAGACCCGATGCAACTCCGAGCTTCCCTGCTTCTCGTGTCTCAGACGAGGTCTCGGGTCGTATTGCAAATACTCAGAGTCTGACCGACGACCACCACATCCTTGGAAGTCTGGTGGAGTCTCGGCTTCCTCAGGGTCGTCAACATCTCATGCTCAGGCTCCACACTCACATAATTCCCAAACGGGTCTGGCATCTATTTCCGACTTTTCCTCGCCTTCTATTGCTAGAACGGTGCCGCCCAGCAACAGCACAGACACAGCCCCGGCGAACGGCTCTTTATCGACTGATCATCTCCCAGCAGTTGACAAGCGGGGTAACCGTAAGATGCCCTTGAACCGCGGGGTTTGGTTAGATGTTCCGTGCTGACACGAACCAGCCCACATTGGTGAAACCGAGTCACTGTCGTTTTTGTACTTTTTGACAAAAACGCTGCGGCCATTTGTTGGGAATGTCCGCTTCACCGAGAACGAGCCGCAGAATGTGGTTGATAGCGAAGATGTCCATGCCAACGAATACGTCACAAACTGCAATATTCCGTTGGAACAGATGTACTCTCTTCTGGACTCTTACTTTGAGGCTGTACGTCCATTCATTCTGCCTCCTGATGTTGCTTTCGCTAATACCCCTTTCGCAGACGAGTGGACTTCTCGACCTCTTCACAGCCGATGAAATCGACTCGCTGGTTGCCGAGAGAGCAGGACCGTCGTCGATCGCAGATCATGTGTCCGGAACCAGGCGTGAGGACCTTGCTGCACTTGATGTGGCCCTGGCGATCGGTGCTCAGACGCAACCCCATTCGACGAGGAAGTCCGATCCGCACATTCACATTGCACTCTTTTACCGGGCGCGACAGGTTGCCTTTGAGAACATGCTGGCTCGACCTAGTCTGAGCATGATCCGGCTCTTTCTTCTCATGGCATTTTACATGCTTGGAACCTGCCGCAGAAGTGGAGCTTCCATGTACCTTGGCGTTGCCTCCAAAGCTGCCGATGTGTTTGGACTCCAACACAGAGAACAGCAAGGGTCGGGGACAGATACCTATTCCGAGTATGAACTTCCATCCCTGCAATGTTTCCCCAAGTTATCGAGACACTAACATCCTTGCCGTGTAGTCTACGCATCCATAACAGCCTGATGGTCATCAACGTCCTTGCTAGCTTCGTTCTCAGAAGGCGACAGAACACTCTTCTCGTCAGCACTGAGCTCAGCACACCTGGCAGTTTCAATAATAGAGCTGCTCCGCATGGGCAGAGCGTCTTTGCAGCTATTCTGGAAGGCTGCGCACACATGGAGACAATTGTCCAATCACTTCGAGCAGGACACATGTTGCATGTGCCCGCAGCCGAGAGACTGCTGGAAAAACTGCGATGTTGGACACAGTCATTGAGTGAATCCGTCAGGCAATACACGTTCAGCAAAGAAGATGAGTTCGACTCTGCAGACAGACAGACGCTGATCGGACGTGTCCATCTTTCGTGCGTGTATTACTTTGCTGTCTTGCTCACCACGCGACCCTTTCTCATCGCCTACCTGCTGTCAAGACTCCGCGGCCGCGCACCGGACCATCTGATCGACGACCCCAATGAGGCAGCAGACACCACCATCAAAAACAGCAAGGTGTCGAAGCTGGCGCAGGTGTGCGTCAGGTCGGCCGTGTGCATGGTCGAGTCGATACAAAAGGTCCGAGGACCGCACTTTTCCCTTGGAAACCTATGCCTCTTGAAGTACGTCTCATGTTACTAATTTCATCCTAACATTCATTGTCGCATCATTAACAGACCAGAGCCTGGGTCTTTGGGTCTGGCCTGGTGCTAGGGTTCTCCATGTTTGCGGGCGAGCCCCGATTGGACATCCAGGAAACCTTTGAGGGGTCACGCGAAATCCTCAGCGACATTGCAACCATTTCCCCACAGGCGATGGTTTACCACGGCATACTGACCGACTTTGCCGAGGCCGTGAGCAAGTTCCGCCAACTGGTGGCTCTCGAGATATGGAAGACGGTCCGCCACTATCTGGACCCGATGCCGTTTCTCCGAGTCACCCCGGACAAGGGACAACAAGAACTTGATTCCTTCTTGTCAGGCCACATTGCCACGCCGGATGAGACAACCCGCATGCACGATCCGGGCTCTGTAGAGGAAAATGAGCTAGTAATGGACGCCGACCTCCAGACGATTTGGCCCGACCTGGACTTGCGTCTCATTGACAACAGCCTTCTCGCCATTACGGGGCCGTTTTGGTCTAATGATGCATCTCCCCAGGCAGCAGGAGGCCAGGACCGCCAGGGAATACCGGGGGCTGCAACAAGCTCAGGCTCTACTGGAATAGCGGGGGGAAACTAACAAAACTGGGGCGGGCAGTCGGACAGGAGCACTGAGAGCGTGCTTGATGGCGGTGTCATCAGTTATTCGTGACTTCACTAGATTCAATGTATTTTGTTATGGCTCCTTGTCAGACTTGGGTTCATCAACTGAAATATCATTATTATCGGCTGCAAAGCTATCCGCCACTCTAGATCTTGAACTTTCCGTGCTCCTGCTGAAGATCTTCCCGCCGCGATGTACTCTGCGGGTCAAAGTATGGCCGCTCGCCCAAGCCGACCACGCGGTTCCCGAAGCGATCGCCCTGGCCGGCGTAATCAAAGGTGGCCGTGTGGAGGACACTACGGTTGTCCCAGATCGCTGCGCTGGTTAGGCACTAATCCCACAGATATCACCTGATTGGGAGACTCACCAATATCATTCTTGTTGTGCCACTTGAAGCGCACCTGGAGATCGTGGTTGCGGTACACGAGCTCGAGGAACCAGTCCAGCAGCGTCTTGCTCTCCTCGTCGGTCAGCCCGTTGATGTACTTGACGTGGCCGCCGACGGGGAAGATGCTGCGCCAGCCGGTGACGGGGTTGGTGCGCACGACTGGGTGCACGGCTGTGAGGGCGTCGCCGACGTTCTCGGGGGCGCCGCGCGGCTTGTCGTACAGCTGGAAGCCGGCGTGCTTGGCCACCTGCTTGAAGTAGTCCTGGTTGAAGGTGGCGGTGAGGCCGTCGAGGAAGGTCTGGTACGGCTTGCTGATGGAGTCGTAAATGTCGTAGCCCGACGCCCACAGCGTGTCGCCGCCCGTCTTGGGCAGCTGCACGAGCCGCAGCGACGTGTAGTCGGCCGGCACCGGCTCAAAGGCAATGTCGCTGTGCCACTGCGCCCGGCTCTGCTTCTTGGGGCTGACCTTGACCGCGTCGTCGGGTAGCCTGTAGATCTTGCTCGACTGCACCGAGCTGATGGTGCTGATCTCGGGGTCCTCGCCGCCCAGCTCGCGCTCCGAGTTGAGAATCGGGTGGATGTGCAGCGACGACGTCGCCGGCCGCCCCGTCAGCTCGCCCAGCCGCAGAATCAGCTTCTTCTGCAGCTCGTCGGTGAGGCTGTCCTGTTTGCGGAAGAAGACCACGCCACGCTCAGAGACTGCTCGTCAGCGTGCGCTCAGTATGGTCATTCTCGGTCACTCCAACTCACTGGTAATCGCCAAGTCTCTGATCAGGTCATCGGCATTCGGCGCATTGAGCCAGTCGACCAGATTGGCATCGGGAAACTCGCGGCCAATGGTGGGTGTCACATCAAAATAATGGTGGCCGTCGAGAGCGCCCACTTTCTTCAGAGGCTCCCGGTGCTGGGTTTCGGCCACTTTGGGCACGATGATGGACTCGGCCGACTCGACTGCAGATGGGGCCATGTTTCCAATGGGATAATGCGGGGGAAATACAGTGAAGATGTGAGGGATATGGCTACGGAAGCTTGTGTGTAGTATGCTATCTGTGGTCTCTGCGTCTCTTCTTCCCAAGGGGAAGGTGCCACCGACTACAGAAGACGCAATGTGTATTATATAGCCTTCCTACACAGGGAGCCTTGGCCCGGGAACTTGCGACCCCAATGCCCTCCGGTGCCGCTCTCCGCCGGCCATGTGCTGCGGTACCCCTCCTCTACCTAAGCACGATGCTTCGGACTCGGCACCTCCACGGCCTCATTGGCCGACTCAGTCTGACGGGCTCGGACTTCAAGCATGACATTTGACGCCATAGCTGTCGTGATCGACGGAGAAGGCACTTTCGGCCGTCCCGGGTCTGGATATCGGCACTCTAAAGGCACTGGTGTGGTTGGAAGAAGAATTACAACCGATCTTGGCGTTGAAAGGTGCTTGATAGGCAAAGAAAGTACCCGTCACATGGCCACGGGTGTGAAAAGAAAACCGCATCGTTGCTCGACATCAACGCTATTGGTGACGACGCCGACATGGCCAGATTTTTGGCATGCATTGACCTCTCGTCTCTTGGCAATGTGTTCGGTCTCGGTAAATCTGTGAAGCTAGCAAACACTTACCCCGCGTCATTTCTCACTGGATAACACAATAGTCTCGGCACGGGTAGTCCACTGGAAAGCGCGGGATGAGCAGCCAAGTGGCAGAGGATATTGGTATGGAGCTGCTGCCATTCGTCCGTTTGTTATCGGCGGCAGGTTATGCTAGTTCACGTACGAAAAGGGGTGGAAACGTTTTAGTTCATGCAAAATCTTACTGGTAGAGTTGAGTTAAAAGGGGGGGAACAGTCGCGCAACTAGCGACAACAATCACGAAGCCCACAGCACGTCATATCACATAATCTGTTTCTCCAACGGATTTTATAAAACGGAGGTGTTTAGGACAACAGGACCAAAATTTTAGTACGGTGCATTCCAAAAGTAGCTCATCTGGAGAGTGGAATCATCTCCACGCTGGGTTCTAGAAACAACCCGCCTGCAAATGGAAATTCTGTTTGCTGCCATAGTGACGCGTCCCGTGAACCAAAATCGCTGCTCATGCAAGAAGAAGCAAGGGACGAGTGGTGACAGAATCCCCGGGTCTTGCTGCACCATGAAATTCTGCCTTCCGCGTATCTTTGTTGTTCAATGCATATCCCACTAGAGCTAGCTAGATAAGATGCCCGCGACATTGAGGCTTCCGATGGCGCAAACCAGCCAGGGAGGAGGGTGTCTAGGATCCTGGCTGCGCTGATGAAGGTGAGCCACGGCATTCTTGCCCAATGTGGAACCCACCTCTATATGCTAGGCCCACTACAGTCGAACTTGGCGAGGATAGGTGGGACAAGGAGAAAGTGAAAATAATAGACGCAGCCCAGGCTTGAGTCGTTCGCCCAATCCCGCGGGATGTATGTATTTGGGTCTGTATCTGCAGTGGGTACCATGTCTCTCTCACTCGTACTGCCGAGACTTCCCTCGCCCAAAAAAGACCGTCGCTCCGTCGTGTTAGGACGACACGCCGAGTCCGAGGCCAAAATGGCCCCTACGCTATTGTGCCATTGCACTCCAAAGTCTGCCAAGGCCAGCTAATGATACAAAAAAGCGTGGCCTACTATAGCAGAAAGAGAAGATTCAACATTATAAGAGGATCGGCATCCCACGGTCTCATTTTGTCTGTTCGCATGGTTTTCGTCGTGTCACCTCGCCTCGTCTTTCAGCTGTTTCCTTTTCTTGGTTGTCACCGTATTGTTGTGTGACTTCCTTCTTTCCCCTTTACCTCAGCATCATGGCCACCGTCATTGCAAAGGGCAAGAGCAACGCCGTCGTCACGGTCTCCGGCGTGTCCGGCTCGGACGTGTCGGACAACGGCAAAGGCCAAGGCAACGAAAGCGGCAATGAGTCCTCGGGCATTCCACCGCTGGGTGCCCCTGTCCAGGAGAAGCAGTTCTGGTTCCAGCGAGGACGTGGCCGCCACGATCTGGACGCCATCGCCACACAAGCGAGCGTCTTTGACGACCCAGACGTGGCCGAGAAGTACCAGCCCCGGCCAGACTGGGAAAATGTGCACCGCTTCGACCCGCTCTTTCGCTGGACTTGGCGCGAGGAGGGCCGCCTCGTGCACAAGATTGACTTCCGCATCATGATCTGGACGTGTATCATGTTCATGGCCTTGGAGCTGGACCGCGCGAACCTGTCCCAAGCGCTGACCGACGACCTCCTCGTGGATTTGAACATGACAACCAATGGTATGTCATCTTTCTTCATTCGTCACATCTCCATGTTCCCTTCCTAACAGAGTCTCTCCGCAGACTACAATTTTGGCAACAGCGTGTTCAAGCTGGCCTTCCTATGTGCCGAGCTTCCCTCCCAGTTGGTGTCCAAGTGGATGGGTCCCGACCGGTGGATTCCCATGCAGATGACCCTCTGGAGCATCGTCGCCTTTTCCCAGTTCTGGCTCCAGGGCCGCTCGTCCTTCTTGGCTACACGTGCGCTGCTAGGCCTGCTCCAGGGCGGCTTCATCCCCGACGTCATCCTATACCTGTCGTATTTTTACAAGCATCACGAGCTGTCCATTCGGCTCGGCTTTTTCTGGACGGCCATGAGTCTCGCAGACATCATCTCGGCCCTGCTGGCCTACGGTCTGCTGCACATGCGTGGCGTGGGCGGTCACGCAGGCTGGAAGTGGCTCTTCCTGATTGAAGGTATTAGATGAAGCATACGGTATTTAGTTGATAGGGTGTCTAACATTAGAATGTGTCTAGGTCTCATGACGCTTGTCATTGGTCTGCTCGCCGCTGTGCTGATGCCTCCCGGCCCCTGCCAGACAAAGAGCTGGTTCCGGGGCAAGAAGGGGTGGTTTAATGAGAGGTATGTTTTCACCTCCTGCATTGTTGACTGCACACACTAAATCCCTATCAGAGAAGAAAAGATCATCGTCAACCGAGTCATCCGAGAGGACCCGACCAAATCGACGATGCACAACCGCGAGCCCATCACGCCCAAGACGCTGTGGAAGAGTCTCAAGGACTATGATCTCTGGTACGTGTGAGAATATTTTCGCTGTGAACACGCATTCGCTGATAATAAACGAAAGGCCACTATACATCATCGGCCTCTTGTTCCAGATTCCGATGACTCCGCCGTCGCAGTATTTGACGCTGTCACTGAAGGGCCTAGGGTTCAGCACGTTCCAGACCAACCTGCTGACCATCCCGTACACTGTGGCACACATGATCACCATGCTGATCCTGACCTATGTGGCGGAGATCTGGAACGAGCTGACCCTCACGGCCATGATTGGCCAAGTTTGGGCTCTGCCCTTTATCGTGTACCTCTATGTGGTGGACACGACCAACGTCGACAAGTGGCTCATTTTCGCCATCACCACGCTGCTGCTCATGTATCCCAACGGTGCGTCCTATTGGCCACTCAGTTCTTTCGTATATGCCCTGCTGACACTTCCATAGCCCATCCCATCCAGGTCGGCTGGAACTCGCGCAATTCGAATGCCGTGCGTTCGCGTACTGTGTCGGCGGCGTGCTACAACATGTTTGTCCAGGCTGGCGGCATCATCTCGTCCAACATCTACCGTGCCGACGACAAGCCTCGCTACCACCGTGGAAACCGGGTGCTGCTGAGCATCGTCTGCGTCAACATTGTCGTCTACCTCCTGACCAAGGTGTACTACGTGTCGCGCAACCGATCGCGTGACCGCATATGGAACGCCATGACGGAAGAGGAGCAGCTCACGTACTTGGCCACGACCAAAGACGAAGGCAACAAGCGGCTGGACTTCCGGTTCCAGCACTAAGTTCAAGGAGGAAGAGAACCGGGTTATAAAGAGACATGTAGACCGATATAGAGAGGGCAGGATTGTTGCTCAGCTGTTCTGTCTAGGCCATTCCTGGCCTATCCATAAATAAATAGACTAAATGTCGGTTCACCATTCCGGTGAATCTTAATGCATTAAGGATTTTGTTGATGAATCGATTCAGGTAGCTGGCGAAGTCACCGGTGACCCTGTACGTCCGTAAGTGAGTGTCCTACGGGGGTACAATGGTCTGTTGGTGATGCTTCTTCGTTGTTCTAATCTAAGTTGAATAGGGGGGGCGGGGACTGGTGAGGCCATATCTATGCACCCAGCCAGGACCCGGTGGGTACCCGGTGAGGTCCCTGATTGGTCAGCGAGGAGCCTCATTAGAGCCTCCCCAGAGTCCCCTTCTTCGTTATGGCTAGTGTACCAACACTAAATACTTTTCCGTAAACTGTTGCCCTCTTTGATTCTAGCACCTACATTAGCCCAGAATTCCTCTACCTGACCCCCTAAAATCACAATTTCTGCCCCGCGTGACCGCTTTAACGCCATGTTAGTGGCATGTGGGGTTAAGACGCCTTCCAGGACTGAGGTAAATCTCTTGTCAAAATTCCATTTCAGAAGGGAAACATTTCCTATGGACAGAACACGGGTTGCTTGCGATCGGTGCCACGAGAGGTTGTACACCAACGTTTGAGTGTTGAGATGAGAGTACGTTAACAATTGTCAGGAAGATCAAATGCACCAACTCGCCACAGGGTTGTCGGCAATGTGCAAGTAAGGCCAAATAATCCGACATGATACGCAGAAATTGATTGCCCGTATGACTTTACCGACCGCTAACTGCCTGTAGACCTTGGCGCCGTCTGCAAATCTCTGCGACCTCTTCACAGACCGGGACGAAAGCCAGCAGTTGTCCATGACGCTCATGCTAATATTACAGTGAGCTTTCGGGACACCGCTGTTAAGACATGGCTTAGTTATATAGTGGACTGCCTAGAAACTAACCAACCCTTCATGAAAGACACAGACAACTGTGTATCCTATTCTTAAGATGCTACAGCCATATGGTGTCGGAAACGAGGATGATAGCAACCCACCATCATCAAGGTACTCGCCTAAATCTACAGGGAATTTGGGGCTTTTAGGTTCTAACACGAAGCCACAAATATCCAGGCTCTGTTCGACACACGATGCATCTTGTCTCTTGGAAAACTTCTTTTCGTCCCCGGATCAGATCCCACACGGGATGATCTTGCGGAGGGCCAGCCTTCTCCGATCTGAAAACTACCGGAAGTGCAATGCGGCTTTGTTGCTTTCAATTTTAGGCATGTCCTCTCGCACGCGTTTATGGACACGGAATGTCTAACCAGAATGTCTAGCGCTGTCCTGTTATATGCCAACCGTGTCGGGAGGTGTTATCCTACCGCACCTCAATCATGGAGAGAGAGCACGGCTCCGGCAGGAACTCCACGCGGGTGCTTTGAAACTTCTAGAGCCCGTCTTCCTCTACAAGACGGAGTCGACCTTTGACGATGCTTTGGCCACATTCATTTTGTGCTCCGTGACTACAAGCGATAATGAGGACCACAAGTATCTGCCACAACTGCTATTTTCTTTCAAGTTTATCATTAAACAGCTGCACCTTAATATGGAGCCTGAGGGGTTTACAGCCGAGGAGAGAGAAGAACGCAGAAGGTATGTCCATCTCGGCCTTGTTTCCGTCCAAGCACATGTCTCGGACGGCTAATTTGTCAAACAGGCTTTGGTGGAGTGCCTACATCGTGGACAAGCACAGCAGCTTCTCCTTCAACCTACGACCAACCCTGGCCGAATTCGAGTGCCAGAACCTCTGTCGCCCTTGCCTGGACTCGCAGTGGATGAGCGATGAAGACTTCTCTGACGTTGTAGCAAACGAAGCCGGCCGCCGCAAGGGGCTGGACTACGAGGTGCATTCGCTTGACTCCTTTGGACTTTTTATTCCACTGTTTTCGTAAGGGTTACGAATGTCTTGTTCCACATCCAGGACACGCATGACTAACTCGTGTTTAGCATTCTCGCAGATATTCTCGAGTACCACTACCTCCGCCAGCACCCCAGTTTTGGGTCGAACCCTGATTTTCTTCGCATTTTGAGAACCACCATCGAAGGAAGCATGGCAAAATGGAATGCGTCGGCCCGCAGACTTCACGATTTAACCAACCGTACGAGAACTACGGCAAATCCCGGGATGTCAGTCATGGTCTGGGATGACGGCCAACTTCTCGACTTGGACAAGGAATTTCCCTCTGAGCCCAAGCTGCTGCTTTATGCCTGGCATATGTATCACTGCATGCATACTATTCTGTACGGAAAGCTGGATTTTGTCGACATGTTCCAGGACACGGAGTGGCTCTTGTCCAATGACTTCCTGGCTGCTGCAGAACATGCTGATAAGTGCACCACAGTACAAATTTCGTCGTCCCTCCATCCCCATTCGCTACGAAATGGGACATAGCTAACACAACGCTGCAGGTGACGGCCCAGATCTTGCGGTTGGATTCAAAGCTCCACGGGTTCTATCGCCTGTTTGGCACGTATTTCTTGCATTCGTCATTTATATTTTTGGTGCTCGCCCGGAAGCTGCGCAACTCTGCCGACGAGCACATTCTCAACAGCTGCCGAACCTACCTGCGCACCCTGGAGGCGTTTTCTGCCACTGTGATCATCAGCTACCAAAAGACGTTTGCACGGGTGCTGCGGGACACCATATCGAAATGTCTCGAGGCCCAGAATGGCGAGCAGGGCAACGAATTGGCGACCTCCACGACAGAAGATTGGCCGGATCCGGAAATTCTCCACTACCGGTGGATAGCAGGATACAATGGTCTGTGGGACGAAGGCATGGGGCGTCCCCCAGAAGCAAAGAAGAGAAAATTTCAGCGGTGACGGCGCTTCAAAGCCATCCGGTTCAACGTTCTGGACTAGGACGGGGACTCCTCTGTGGTTAATAGGTCTGAAGTACTACGTGGAGTAAGGAAGTCAAACGATAGATTGAGGGCTTAATTGAAGATGAAGCTAGGCTTGCCAAATGAATTCACTAATGATAATATTTCTGGTTCACGCCAGCAATGATCTCCTTTTCCGGTGCGTTGACCAATCCGGTACGAAACCGGTGATCTTTGGCGATGCGAGCCCGTGCCCATTCTGCGACAGATTAGCGTGTGTCCGGTATGGCAGTATATTGTCCTGTATGGTGTAGTAGACGATGGCTTACCTTCTGCTGTGACGCTGCGAGTGAAGTGTTCCGTTTCCTTTTGCAGCCCCAGTCGCCGAAGCAATGGACTGTCGATCGTTTTGAGGAGAATGTTGGCCTCTGGCCTCGCAAAGTAGATCAGGCTCAGCCTGGGGCGTTCGGCTTGGTCTCTTGGCGGCCTGACCACGCGGTGGACAGTGCTCTTCAGATAGCCACCGCTCATAAACTCGAGCGCGTCGGCAATGTTGACAATGATGGCGTCCCGCGGAGACTTGACATAGCGCCACTGGCCGCTGGGGGTCTGCGCCTGAAGCCCAGCAACGGGCTGGTGGAACAAAAAGGTCAACGTGTTGTAGTCGGTGTGGCCCTTGGCCCAGATGTTGCCCGCCTCTGCGTCGGCCTCTTGCGAACGCGGCCAGTACTGCATGTAGCGCAGATATTCGAGTCCCTCAGCCTCGTACCGGTGCCGCTCCACAAAGTAATCTTCGTCAATCTCGAGCACGTAGGCAAACAGGTGCAGCAGCGGAAGAAGGACTTTGTTGTGTATACGCAGTGAGAAATCCTTGATCTCTTCCCAGTGGTCGTAAATGATCTGTGGATGTGTGCGCTCGTGTTCCGGTGTGAATTTGGGGATATTGTATCTCTCGTCATTGTCGCGTCCGGCCAGGCTTCCCGTAGCCTGCGGCTTGTAGCCTCGGAAGTCGCCATTGGCTGTATCGCATTTGTATTTCAGTTTTTCGTCGAGAGGTAGGTCGAATACGGCACGAGCGATGGCGTATTGTCGTCGCACCTCCTCGTCGGAAAATCCATGACCGGTAACGTAAAAGAAACCTGTATGCTTTGATGAGCCGCAGTCCGCTCGCTGTACAGACATAAAGAAACGTACCGTTTTTGCTAATGAAACTCAGCACTTGCTTTGCCAGTGCCTCCTTCCCGCCTGGTGCATCAAGCTGGGATATATCGAGAGCTTCGAGGTCGGCATACTCGACTGCATTTCGCCCAGTTAGTCTTGGCGGCTCAAAACGGAAACGGCGCACGCACGCTCTTCTGTGGTTTCGGCTGGGTATTCGTAAGGGGGCAGTTCCCCCTTGGCGGAGATTGAAGACGCGGCCATGGCAGGCTATGGAGAAGAGAGCAAGGGTTTGTTAGTCGAGTGGATAAAAATCGAAAGCCGTTGGTTTTCAGACAAGCCTTGTTCGGTCTTCGGTCCACATTCAGCCATTGGATCTTTGCGGTCAGATTGCTGTCGTATTATAGAAATCAGCATATAGCGGCGTCCTATGACGCAAAGACGGGTGTGAGTAGCGTTATTGTGGATTCCAAAGACGATTTCTAGAAGACGTCATGTTCCGCCAATAAAATGCGGCGTCTTTCCGCTAAGGTGCGACAACCTCCCCCATTTCACCCGCGGGCAGTTTGATAAAGGAGGAGCGACGCGGGGGGATTACTGTGCCTCTTGGTTTGCATCCTTCCGGTACGGATATCGGGGTTTAAGTGAAGATATATAGAATTTAATGTATTGGCCGTCATGTAGAGGGTTTTCTCGCTGTACATCTGATGACTTTGTAAATTCGGAGACAACAACCCACTCAACATGGCCAGTCTGAGCAGAGGTACTGTGCCGGTGTCGTTGACCACCAACCCTACGGATGAGACCAAACGGAAGCCGTTCGGTCGACGACTTCGGGAAATCATATGGGACACGCTGGATCGAGAGCCGGAAGAGCGTCATTTCATTGCCAAATTGGATTTCTTCATCCTTACATGGGCAGGCCTCTCGTATTTCAGCAAGAATCTAGACTCGAACAACATATGTGCGTTGGCCAAATAAACGACGTCATCAGTATTCACGACTAACACTCTGCAAGCGAATGCCTACGTCTCCGGGATGAAGGAGGAGCTCAATGTGGTGGGAAATGAATATCAGACTTTCACCACGATGTGGACAATGTGAGAAAGGGTTTCGTATGCCACCAATATTGTTCTCAGATAATCTAACAAACGCAAGTGGCTATGTGATATCTCAAATACCGTCCCAGATCATATGCACCAGAGGTGGGAGCGCAGATATTGATCTGAAACCCGTATTCGCATCTAACAGCCACCACAGTTCGGCTGTCTTTATGGTGTCCCAGCTGGGAGCTGCTCTGGGTCATTGCTACTTTCTGTGGTGCTGCCGTCAAAACCCCCCACCACGTCTATGCCTGCCGGTTTATCGTGGGTTTGGCCGAAGGGACGTTCTACCCTGCTGTTCACACTGTTTTGGGGGGCTGGTATACAAGACATGGTCAGTCAAGTGCGGCCGCCTTTCGATGTGCAAAACTGATTCAATCCGGCAGAGCTTGGCAAACGTGCCTGCATCTTTTTCGCTTCGGCCTTTGTTGGCTCCATGTTCAGTGGATATCTCGTGCGTCTTCAACGAAGCATATGAATTGATTGATCGATTGATCGAGCCTAACATCACACAGCAAGCAGCCTTGTACACGGGAATGGACGGGGTCAGGGGGTTATCAGGATGGAGATGGCTTTTTATTTTCGACGGTAGGCACCCGATTCCTGGCTCAAACGCGCCTAGTTCACAAAGGCACAAACTGACGTTGGCAGGCATTATATCGCTTCCCATTGCTCTATGGGGTAAGTGGAATACGCCATTATAGTTTTGCTTCATAGTTGACAAACATTAGGATATTTTGCCATCCCTGATCTTCCAAGCAACACCAGAGCACGCTGGTTGAAACCCGAGGAAAAAGCGCTTGCATTGGACCGGATGAAAAAAGCCGGAAGGCAGCTGGAGGAGCCCTTCACCATTGCCGGACTGAAGCGGGTCGTGAAGAAATGGCACTTTTGGGTTTACACAACCTACTACACGTATGTTCTTCTTATGCCGTGACTATTTGCATATTAACTCTTTGATAGGTTTTTCATCTGCAGTGAAAACATTGGGAGCTACATGAACCTATGGCTCAAGAGCCTCAATCGGTGAGCTCCATCGACTTGCCGAGTCTGTTCCCAGCTAACCAGGCAAAGGTTCACCGTCCCTCAGATCAACACATACCCGACGGTCATCAACGCCATCACCATTGCTACATCGCTCACCTATGGATGGACAAGCGATGCGCTCCAGCTCCGGTCGCCGATTGTCTTTTTCTCCTTGACTGTCTGTTTTTTTGCAGCAATGAACCTGGCCATCTGGGATGGCGTACCTTTTGGTCTGAAATGGGCCTCGTTCTACCTCACCGGGTAGGTACACTCAACTATGTCTGGGCAGTGCGTCGGCTAACACGGGTTTCAGATTCGCACAAGGATCAGGTCCCATCTTCTTGGTGCATACTGGTATCTTTTCGAGAACTCTGGAGTACATAGCTAACTTGCGCTAGACAATGGTCAATGAAGAATGTGCCGGCGATAGTCTCGAACGGAAATTCATCCTGGGAACGACAAACTCCATTGCGTATGCTTGTCTTTTAGTCCCTTTCCTGTTCTGTGCTGGCTGTTTGCTAATTCAATGAAGCTATGCATTCAACGCATGGATTCCGCTACTAGCCTACAACACGGAGTATGCACCGCGTTTCTTGGTCGGCAACTCTGTTACAGTGGCCTTGATTGTCTGCGCCGCCTTGACTTTGATAACTGCGGTTGTATTGCAGCGTCGTGATGCCAATAAGAGAGCGATCGCTGCAGAAACATCCGTTACCATTGACGGGTCTGAGGCCCTTGGACAGTTTGGAGACCGGAAAGGCTTGACTTCCGTTTGAGATCAAGCCGGTCAATACATCGACACTCTTGGCCATCTGCATTTCACCTTATGCACATCAAGATCCGCACTCGAGAGTATATAAACTGTGCATGTTACTACTCTATTCACCAGGACCTCTTCGGATTGATTCGCGAGTCTGCATCATGGCTTCTGGGTCCTTCGCCAACAGACGCCATCGTTGGTGTCGATGCTGCCATTTCGGATCACTTGTCAAACTTTCTACCTGGGTTCCGCGATCTTTCCCGTAGACGAGAATCGAATCTTGGTCTCCCACGGGCGTCCAGTCGTCGGCAACGACAAAGTTCAGCCAAAAGTCTTGCATGGCATGGCTAAGCTCGATGTTGGTGCGCCTGTATGGAGGATCGCCTGCTTGTATATCTTTGATCGTGTCCTGTTGAATAGGGGAATGAAACTCGTCGCTGTGCCTTTCTGGTGGTGTTATCGTTCCTGTAGCGTCCTGTGTAGCAATGGCTGCAGGCGCCAGCTTCGCACCTTCCGATTCGTTCTCTGCACCTGGTTCCGCGTACGGCCGAGTAATACCTTGATCTGCCTCGGCCAGCGCAGTGTGGAAAGCTTCAAAGAGGTAGATGAGCTCAACACAGTGGTGGGCCACACCTTCACAAGGGCCTGGGAACGGATTGCCAACTTCCACGTGGAAAGACTGGACCTGTCCGATTTCTCCGCCGCCGCGCTTGGCGTGGAGAGCTTCACGGGTCAGTTGTACGGGCAATTCAAACATGGAGTCGCTCAAATACATCTTGAGTCCGTGTTGCAGCTCGTCGTGGGTGGCCGACTCCACCAACCCGTACGCTTGCATAACCTCGTTGCGCAGGTTGGGGTCATTGTAGTAATGGTTGAATTTTGACCGGATATCGTCCCAGTACAATGGCTTCACCAGGAAGATACAAGCCTGTTGAGTTGAGCATGTTAGCGGGTGCACTGCGTCGAATAGTTTCCAAAGAGGTTACCTCGAGATCTGCAACGCCTAGGAGGACGTCGATTCCCTTTGTGGATGGCAGCAATGAACGGTTTCTCAGGTCTACCGGACCAAGGTCAACGACCAGCTTGCTGGCCCCATCCAATGGTGACGGTGATTGGGGGGTTTCTGACGGTAACAAGGCCGTCACCCCGTCCGAGACCACTGGGAATCCTTCAACATACGCCTTACTTGCTGCCTTCAAAAGAAGGGAGGCAGGTATGTTTCGGAGATGCTCTACTCTCTCCTTTCCTGACAAGGCAGCAAAGGCATCTGCCCCAAAGAGTTCGCCGTAGAGCCGCTGCCATGGCTCTTCGCAACGGCTCAGCGATTCAGGACCCAGGGTTCCCATTGCTCCCGACTGCATCAGCACACGCCGGAAAAGCGGCTTCTTCCCGCTCGCAGCCGCACCAGGAGCAGCAGCCTCTACGAGATGAGCATGCGCAGAGACGGAGCCGGCCGATTGTCCGCCGATGGTGATGCGGTCTGGGTCGCCACCAAATGCGGCAATATTGCGTGATATCCACTCCAACGCCACCTTTTGGTCACGCAGCCCAAAGTTGAGGCCGCCGGTGGTCGTAGGGTCCTGGGCGGCCAGGATGTCGGCCGAGGCGCCAAAGCCAAAGACGTTGAGGCGATAGTTGAGGCATACGGCGACGATAGGAGTGCCATTTTCCAGGGCGCGGAGGACGAGGCGAGATGGGTCTATGTGGTCAGTCAAGGCAAAGAAGGCACAGGGCTGGCTTGGAGACATACCCCATATGGGATCGGTGGCTGCTCCAAATTCCAGACCACCGCCATGGATCCAAGTAAGAACAGGGACGGGAGCACTCGCCGAGAAGCCACGACGAGCGAGAGCAGCGGGACTGGGTCGAATGACAAACAGATTCAGACAGTCAAATTCAGACTCGGTGACATCGTCCGCGAAGGGAATGTAAGCCTGGTAGGTTCGCGAGTTGTTTGGCCACGAGGGCTGGGGACATTTTGGGCTGAAAGGGGACAGATCTTAGTAAATCACAAGCAGAGTAGGGTCATGAACACGCACCCATTTCTGGTCGCGTCAAAGACATCGTGTGGCAGGCGTGTACGCAGCTGAGACTGCTCCCAGCGGGTTGTCACAGTGCCATAAGGAATCCCACGGAACTCTTCGAGATCTGGAGAGACGGGAGACTGCTTGCCCACGAGAGTCTGGAGGACACTGGGGGATTCCCAGGTGGGCAGGCGAACAAGGGGGACGCCCAGAGGCAGCGATGGCGAAGCCATGGAGTGCAGCTAGCAAGAAAAAGTGAGAGGCCAAGAAATTCGAGTTATGCAGACCTCCCTCGGTTGTCTAGAGTGGCTTCGCAGTATCTTTAAACGGGCATGTCCGGACTGAACAGGAGCAACGTTTGGCCTTTGGTCCGGAAGGAAAGTGCACGTCCGAGGTCGTTGCAGACAAGCCGACAGAAAGAGGAAAGGACCGTGAAGTTCCAAAACCGCCATTTCAGAAAGGAATGGGGCTAGAGTCAATAAATGCGAACCGCGGAGCTGTCTCGTGGCGTCACCATCTCGGTGGATTTCCAGATTCACGTCGGCTCAATTCCGAGTTGTCTGAATTCGGATTAGTGTGTTGGTTTTCCATTTACACTTCTGTCACGAGAGGGGATTGCGTATGGACGGCAGAATTTGCCGCCCCTGGGTCGGCCCAATGCCTCGAGAACCGTATGCGGCTTAGCTTGGAGGAATGAGCAAGCCCACGAGGATGCTGCGAGGGTTGCGGTCTCGCCCTCTCCACACAACTCTCCAGAATTTCCCCAGGAAACTGGAGAAATGAGGCCCCCTGGAACGAGTCACTGGGACACAATTCCGCGCTCGACAACACGTCCTCGCATGAGGGGAACGCACACGAGCCGGTAGTGTCTCGGCAACTCTGTGGCCGACTCTGGACGCATGGTCTTCTGGGGGACATATAAATCTAGTCTTCCTCACCATTGTGTCTTTCTCGTTCTCCTTGTCTCTTACTCCCTATCCCGTGTCTCCTTTCTCTGATTTCTTTCCGTCTTCCTGGCGCACAAATTTCAAAGTCGGCCATCTCAGTCATCTCCCTCTCTGCCAGCCATGGCCGTCATAGCAGAAACCGCCCTCAGCCAATGGAGGGCCATTGCCATCTGCCTCGTCGCGTCGATCGGCGCGTTACAATTCGGCTATGATCAGAGCTATTTCTCGGGTATGTGCGTCACAAAAGATACTTGACGGCGTCCTCGGCTGACAGCAGCCAAGGAATTCTTGTCATGGACAAGTTTGTCGAGTACTACGGCGACTACGATGCGGCCACGGGTGCCAAGGCAGTGTCGGCCTCACGACAGTCTCTTGTGACCTCTATCATCAATGCCGGCGAGTTTGTGGGTGCCGTGTCCGCCTTTTGGGTCGGCAGCCGTCTCGGCCTGCGGGGTGGCCTCCTGCTTGCATGTGCCATTGTTGTTGTTGGTGTCACCCTGCAGGTGGCCGACACGTCTCTCGGTCTATTGATTGCCGGCCGGCTTGTTTTGGGTGCGTCAATTCCCTCCATATGGTTGGCCTATGTTCCATTCTGACCTCCTTGTTCGCCAGGATACGCCGTTGGCCTGATCTCCAACTTTGTGCCCCTGTACATAGCCGACTGTGCCCCAGCAAAGCTGCGTGGTGCCATTGGCTCCATGTACCAGTTCAACATTGGTGTTGGCCTCATCCTAGGCGTCTGTGTCGACTATGCCACCAAGGACCGCACCGATACTGGAAGCTTCCGCGTCCCCATGGCGGTGCAGTACATCTTCCCCATCCTGCTGTCCTCGGGTCTCTTGCTCGTGTGTCCCGAGTCTCCACGCTGGCTGGCCGCGAACAACCGCATAGAGGCGTGTGAGAAGGCACTGCGCCGGCTCAAGGGCCCCAACGCCGACGTGCAGCAGGACCTAGAAGACATCAACCAGGCGCTGCACAACGAGTCGCTGGCCGAGGAGGGCAGCTCGTGGCTGGGCATCTTCAAGAACCCTGTCGAGCTGCGCAAGGCTTACCTCGGCTGTGCACTGCAAGGTGAGTTCTGGTGTATCCATCTCCTACTGACTTCACACTAATCATATTTCCGTGTAGCTTGGCAGCAGAGCACCGGAGTCAACTTTATCACGGGCTATGGCGTCTACTTTTTCACTGTCATTGGCATGAAGGTATGCCTGCATCGACACTCCCTTACGACCTCTTCCTTCATACTGACCCTGTGTCTTTAGAATTCCTTTATCATCCAAATCACTCTCTACGTTACCGGATTCCCAGCCACGTGGATCAGCCAGTACGGCATAGAAAAGTCGGGTCGCCGGCCCTTCCTGATTCTCTCGGGTGTCCTCATGGGCGCTGCTCTCATGGCCATGGGCGGGCTGGGCCTGAACGGCGACCCCTCGCTGGCAGAGAGCCGTGGCATCGTGGCCGTCGTCTTCATCTACATGTTCTCTTTCAGCTTGGCCTGGGGCCCGACCGTCTGGGTGGTGTGTTCCGAGATCTCCACGGGCATCAACCGCAGCAAGCTCATGACCATGTCGACGGCTGTCAACTGGTTCTTCAGCTGGCTCGTGAGCTTCCTCTTCCCCTACCTTTTCGACGCCGACGCGGCCAACCTGCAGACCCGCGTCGGCTTCATCTACGGCAGCCTCACCTTTGCCGCCGTCCTTTGGGTCTTTTTCCTGCTGCCCGAGGCGGCTCGTCGGCCCTTGGAGGAGATCGAGTTCCTCTTTGAACAGCGCGTGCCGGCGCGAAAGTTTGCTTGTAAGCAGAAGATTTTCCTGATAAACGCAGCGGTCGGTTCTAGCGCTAATTTTGTCCTCTCACATAGCCACGGTTGTGGACCACGATGCAACCGCTCTCGGCTGGCAGCAGAAGCAGGTTGATGTGGCCGTGGAACACAAGGATTAAGGTGACTCATGTCAGCAGTGGAATTTGTCGTTCACACATAACGTAGTTGATAAGCGAGCGGAACACACAAGCGAGCGGAACACGTCCTATACAAATGTCTACCTTCCACCTTTAACATAACATTTCTCTACAACAAACAATGGCACCAACTACAAAAGAAAGTCAATTACTCTTAGCTATCCAAGCTCTCCAAAATACTAGAAATCTAAGTCTCCGAGCCGCAGCTAAACTCTACGACGTCCCATTAGCAACCTTGAGTTACAGAATGAACGGCCGACGCGCTCGACAAGACACCCGCGCCAACTCTTTAAAATTAAAAGAGCTGGAAGAGAAGGCTCTTCTCCAATACATTCTCGACTTGGATGCGCGAGGATTTCCGCCTAGGTTGGCGGACGTGGAAGATATGGCCAATGTTTTGCTGGCAGAGCGCGACGCAGGACGCGTCGGAAAGCGCTGGGCAAACAACTTTGTCAAGCGACAACCAGACCTCCGGACGCGTTTTAATCGTCCCTACGACTACCAGAGAGCCCTCTGTGAAGATCCAGAAAAAATAAACGCGTGGTTTGCACTTGTACAGAATTTGCGCGCCAAGTACGGCATCGTCGACGCGGATTTGTACAACTTTGACGAGACCGGCTTTGCAATCGGCATCATCACCCCGTCTATGGTAGTGACGCGCGCCGAACGACGTGGGAAAGCAAAGACAGTTCAACCAGGAAACCGAGAATGGGCTACGGTTATCCAAGGTGTGAATGCAGACGGCTG
>JACCPH010000042.1:169037-221175 GCA_014183095.1 Harringtonia aguacate | reverse complement strand
CCAACCCTAATTTTTAGTGCTGTTGACCAAATTGCAAAGAGTGCGCAGGCAATGATGCACTCATACGCCTTGTTGGCAGCCGAGGTTCGAGCACTTCAACAGGCTAACGCGGCACTAAGCAAACGCCGGAGAGCCAAAAAGGCACGCGTACGACTTGGAGGATCTCTTACAGTTCAAGAAGGACATGATTTACTAGATGAAAAGGTCGTAGAGGAGCAAATCCAGCAAGAAATGCAGGCGAGGGGTGGTCGGCAGAGGAGGGCCGAGCCAGGCGGACGGCGCTGTGGCACATGCGGCGAGAGAGGACACAATGCGCGCACTTGTCAGAAGGAAGTAGAAATTCCTGATATATACAGTTCCGAATAGTTTGAATTGATTTTAATTGTTGTGATTGTGTAATAATGCTTTTGTCGGTATATAGCTGCACTGGCGAGGTAAGGGGAAGATCACGTGACATGGAGCATCCTCGGGGGTCCCTGGAGGACCCTGGGGAGGGTTCACTGCCCTGGAATCCTTCCGCACAAAAACGCCTCACCAGACCCCTACTCAGACCTAGACTAGACAACGAACAGAGAAGCATCACCACAGACCATTGTACCACCGCAGGACACTCACTTGCGGACGTACAGGGCCACGGTGACTTCGACAGTGACTACAACGATCGTTGATAACGAACTAACCGCCGGCATACCGACAGCTTTCTTGTTGTGAGAGTTGTAGGAAGTGATCCACTCGCTTGTCTGATCCACTCGCTTATCAACTACGTTACCGCTTGACAGAACAAGCAAAGTTTCGTTGTCAGGGTGCCGAATGATGATGATTTCATTGTAACCAGCGAAATTCCTTTCTCGAGAAACTCCGTGGGCTTTCCAGAATGACCATCTTCCGGCCCATGCAATCTCGTCTCTTGTTGTCTAGAATCATAAACATGCCGGAAGCCAGAGAGAATGGCGCCTGCCACACCAAATGTAAGCGTAGCAGCCAAAGTCGGAATGTACTCTGGATCCGACTGTTGTTCGACACCATGCTGCACCAATTACAGCAGCACGCTGAAACGAATTTCAATTCTCTAATTCATCCAATGCGTTGCTTTCTTCTAACCCAGACTTCTTTATCTGCTGCCGCCGATAATTCAGCGGCATTGCCTGCTTGGCCAGACACTCCTTCCTTTGAAACATCTCGTAGCTCGACTTCCCAGATCTTCAGGCGATAGGTTCCCCTGTCTCCCAGTCCGGTAAAGACATCAAAAGACCAGCCATGCTTGGGGCAGGTCAGCCCAGCACTGAGGACGATGCCAAAGTCCTCAATGTCAAACATGGTTCCGTGCGACAGCGGATAAGACATGTGTGGGCATTTCTGTCAAGTCAGCACAGGACCGGCCTAAAGAGGTAAAGAGCAAACAGACGTGGTCCACGGCGTGGAATTTCCCCTTGTACTGGAACACCAGCACTTGGTCCTTGAGCGCCTCGTCGTCGCCGCCAATGTCCTCCATGGACACCTCGGTGGCCTGGACGCCGGCAGAGCTCAGCTCCACTGGCACATGGAACACCTTGCACCCAGGCACGGTCCCCGCAGACCCGCACGGCCGCGGGTCGCAGACGAATTGGCCGCTGTCGGCGTCTGGGGCCGGGATGTCGGGAAAGGAGGAGGCCAGGCCGGCGTAAAACCAGGTATTCGTCCGGCGGGACACAAACGGAAGAAACATGTTCTTCTGCCCGCTGCCCGTGCTGTGGCTGCGACAGGCATTCTGCGTGGTCGTTGTGTTGGCTGAAGCTGCTGGCAGGCAAATTTTGGCGGGCGTCGTTATCACAACTAGTTTTGATGGCCCACAATTGCTTGGCCAATCACTGGTGTTCTATTTAGCCATAGATCTCAATTCAACAGTCCCATTCAATGCATGCAAATACAAGGTCATAACTCTGTTTCGTGTCTTTACTTCGTCCGCACTTCATCCGCACCAAATAGTACAATAAGAACAAGCTCAATCATGCCCATCCCTGACCATCCCTGACCATCCCAGACCCAGATCCACCGCCTATGCCTTGGACTCCTTGGCCTGCTGCTCCGACAGCCAGGCACGGGCAATGTCCTCGTGCTTGCAGAACTCGACGCTGGCACCCCAGCCCTTGAGCCACTTGATCATGCGGTCGGCCATGCCGATGATGTGGGCCATGCCGCTGGTGTCGGGGTGCATGAGGATGGGGAAGACAAAGTCGGCCGAGTCGTGGGATTCGCCGACGGCGCGGGCGTTTTCCCACAGCCAGGTGAACTTGTCCTTCCACATCTGCTCGACGACGCTGACGGAAACGTAGCCCATGCTGTTGACGAGGTGCGGCAGGTACTGCAGCGGCATCATGTCCTCGTTGTACCAGCCGCAGGGGATCTCGACCAGGGGGTGGCGGCCGGCCTTGAGCGGGTTGGCGGCGGGGGCGTCGAGGGGGGCGATGGGGGTGGGCACGAGCCAGGAGGCGGCGTCCTTGGAAAAGTCAATCTTCTGGATGGGCGGGTCGGCCGGCGTCCAGTAGGGCTGCGAGTCGTGGTGCATGAGCGACGTGTCGTAGAGGAAGCCGTGCTCGCGCAGCAGGCCGACGGTGGTCTCGCGGATCGTGTACATGGGCGCGCGGTAGCCGCGGGGCTTCTTGCCGACCAGCTTGGTGGCCACGTCGATGCACTTGAGCAGCACGTCCTTTTCCTGCTCGGGCGTCATCTGGTAGATGCCCTCGTGCGAGTAGCCGTGCAGGCCGACCTCGGCGCCCGACTCGACCACCTTGGCCACCGACTGCGGGAACGTCTCCATCGTGTGCCCGGGCACAAACCACGTCACCTTGTCGGCGATGCCGTTGCTCTTGAGCACGTGCAGCAGCCGCAGGCAGCCGATCTGGCCCGCAAAGATGCCCGAGCTGTAGTCGGCCATGTTGTTGTCCGGGTGGCAGCCCGTGCCCAGCCAGTGCGACACGGCGTCAAAGTCAAACGACAGCGCCACCTTGACGCGCATGGGGCGGGGGGTGGAAGGTGAGCGCGGGATCACTGCTGTCTGCGTCTCTGGCGGCGGCACCCCCGACGTCGGGTGCTGGCAGGCCTGGTCAAAGTACACCTCGTACTCGCAGTCGCTGGGCATGAGGCCGCCGTTGACCGGCTCCATGTCCTGGGCGCACGAGCTCATGACCAGCACGAGCGGCACCTCGGCCCGCAGCACAATGTACTGGCCCTTTTCGCTGGTGGGCGGGCGGATGTCCAGGTCGCCGTGGTGGTCGACGGCCACGTTCATAAACAGGTTGATGGGGTCCGGCAGCCAGTCGTCGGGGATGCCGACCTCGGGGAACTGGCTCTTGAGCACGCGGTGCATGTTGTCGGTGCAGTTGTCGTGGTAGCCCTCAAAGCCCTGCATGTGGTAGCGCTCCGGGTCGCAGGCCGACCAGATCATGTCGTGGATGCCCGGCGTCGTGTCCTCGACCAGCGTCAAAATGTTCTTGCGCCGCGAGCTGTAGATCTTGTCGCCCTTGCGCAGCGAAATGCTCAGCAGGATCGTCCGGCAGTGCACCGTCGACAGGTAGTCGTGGCAGTCGGTGGGGTTGAACGCCCAAAAGTCCACCACCTGCTTGCCATGCGTGTTGGTGATCTTGATGAACTGGCCCGCCTCGATGCGGACGGCCGCCGACCGGCGTGCGGGGATGAGCGGCATGGTGGAGGAGTAGCTGCTGGAGGGCTGCTGGAGGGCTGCTGGAGTGTAGCTGCTGGAATATGACTGAAGATCGAGGCAAGATGCTCGTCTAACCAGAAGTTGGTCAAGTGGGCTCGCCCTCCATTTATATCAAAGCTCTTCCGTGTCTCCGCCACTCTGTAGATTGGTCGGGCACCACGCGAAGCTCAAGCTTCGCCATCAATGCCGCGTTTTTGCCCGTTTTGGCAAGGTGCTGGCGGTGGTCGTCGGCGGATAAGGGTGCCACGGCTAAGAGGCCCCTCCGCCGGCTTAGTCATCGACACTCGGGCGATAAGACCCAGACGGGGGACCAGGAGACGGCCTGCACATGCCGCTTGTCGGACATGGGCGCGGTGTGCTAACGCGTCTGCAATTCACGATTCTCAGCTCGATTTACGATCATTTCGCATATAGAAGGTGGCTCGTAAAGGGAAAGAGCAGCGATACCCACCATCCCAGCCAATAACTGGTCATCTTCCCCGGTACTTGTACGAGACTAAACCCCAGACGACAGGAATGGCATCCCAGGGGTAATTAAACTTTGTAGTTAGCTGATCTTGAGAACCCCTGTGGCTTAAGCGAGGCAGTAACTGGACCAGCTGGCAGCCATCCTATTTCGACCCGTCTCGAACGGACCCCAGAGCTCCATATTAAGCCGCAGTCGCATGCATGTGCCGTTGGGTCGTTTAGTCCAGATGTTGGCCTGTGCATCTCTCTGTCGCCCCTGCGACTGGATGTTGATGGTGAACATGTTTCGAGCCGGGCAACCCGAACGTCCTCCAGCTCGGCCGCCACACAAATCCAGAGCCAGGGGCACGATCTGCAACCCCAGAGACAGCTCATTCTTTCCAGAATTCAGCTACTTGGCAGCAATCCTCGTACAAGTCGGTCATCGATCGGAAGATACCCACATTTCCGTCCCCCGTGGTGTCTGATGGCGCAGATTCGACAAATCAACTTGATAGGATGTCAGGAGCTTATCTGACTCCGATCCCGTCCTCCCATAAACTAATAGACAGAGTCTCACGCGTATAGAGTCCCCAAGTTTCAACGTGTGACACAAGCCTGCGATTTCTGCCACTGGCCGGCTGGAATGTGTCATTGCTTGACTTGTGCCAAGTAGAGACAGTGCACCCGTCTCGAAAAGCTAAAGACGTGGGGGTCAGACTCTATTTTAAACTACCAAAAGAGCGAGCAACTACTGCGCAGTATCCTTGCGTGTCGGCCAGCCCGACGATGACTCAATCACGATTGGAACGATTCGCCAGAATGTTGTGCACCCATAATGTGTCCCCAGTGTAAGTGTTTGTGAATCTATTTCATTCTCTTTCTCCAAACTTTCTCTTTAATTTCCACCTTTACCATCTGGATGACACCTCGTATTTCTGACCGTAATCTGGTTCACTCGTTACGGTGTTGGTCATGGACTGTCCGGGCGTAATATTGTCTACGTAAAGGGAGTCCAAATGTAAAAGATTGGACTCTCTAACAACCCTGTGTTCAATTTACACCAGCCTGGCCAACTAAGTTATTATGCATCCTCCGTCCACCACCATGGCGTGCCCCTGCACAAAGGAGGCCTTGGTGGAGCACAGGAAGAGAGCGCAGTCGGCCACTTCGCCGGGCTGGCCCATGCGTTTCATCGTGGCTATCTGCACGGCTGGTGCCAGCATCTGGATGCGCTCTTCGCTGCACGCAGTCATGGGCGTCTCGATGATGCCTGGGCAGATGCAGTTGACGCGGATGCCGTCGGCCGAGTAGTCGATGGCGTCGGCACGCGTCATGGCGATGACAGCCGCCTTGGAAGCGGAGTACGAGGCTGAGCAGTTAGTGGACTGGCAGCTGAGAGTGGACTAGGCAGCCAAAGGGTTCGCATGGCACTCACGCGCTTCCGGGCGGCCCACGAGTGCCAGCTGGCTGGCAATGTTGACAATGCTGCCTCGCTGCGGCGGCCGGGCGGGATCGTACGCCGGGAGAGGCGCCTGCTTGAGCATCTGCGCGAGCTCGGCGCGCGACGAGAGCCAGCAGCCGCGATAGTTGACGGCGTTGATGTGGTCAAAGTCGGCGAGGGTCGTGTCTGTCGACCGGCGGTTGTCGCCCAGGATGCCTGCACAGTTGACGGCGTAGTCGATGCGGCCGCCGAGTTTGGCTGCCGCGCGCTCCATAAAGCCGGCGGCAAACGTCTCGTCGGCAATGTCGCCGGCCTCCATGTAGACGTCGACGTCGCTGTGGGCGGACACGATGGCATCACGAGTTGTCGCCAGGAGCAAGACATTCAGGTCGGTGATGGCGATGCGTTTGCAGCCAGCCGAGGCGAAAGCTTTGGTGACGGCCGCGCCGATTCCTAGATGGTGTAAGCTGGTGTTGGCCGTGGATGAAGGCTGCACGCGACAGCATACCAGTGCCTGCAGCACCTGTGACGACTGCTGTCCCGGGGAACAGCTCAGCCATTTTGTCCGCGTCCGAGACCAGATGAAAGATGGAAATGGTGGAAGATGAAGTGAGGTCATTCCCGTCCTGTGGTCCGAGATAGCAGTCATTTGATAAGAGCGCATGCGAGAGCGGCGAATGCCCAGCTTATCTCCAGCGGTCTCTGCCTGACGCTATGGAAGGATGAACCGGAGCCATTCACAGATGTGTATTACTACAGTACGCTACACACCCCAGGTTTCATGCAATAAAAAGACGGAGCAGCCAGCGTCCTCTACCGCGTGGAGCCATCGTGGGAGAGGCAAGCAGGTCCAACTAGCAGTCGAGGATATGCCGAACCAAAAGGGTATGCCGAACCAAAAGGGTAGGCGGTCAACAATGGCAAAAAGACAAGGCGGCATGGGGTTCCCCGGACGGTGGGTCAGTGACCATCACGTGCGGAAATGCGGAGTAGATTTCATGGCGGCCATGAATGTGACGTGACGAACGCGACAACCCTGAAGTGCGCAACTCGTGCTGCCTATCGCCACCGACGTGCCGCGGTCCAAGTGCCAAGCGTTTATGCAGCACGATGCAGCCGTTTCCGTACCCTGCCGATGAGGAGGCGGCGGTCGACAGAAGCGCCGTCCTCGGCCGCAGTCCGCCGTCGAACCCGCGGCCGACGAAGCGGCGGAAAAAGGGCGGCGACAGCGCGCGGCCGGTGCTGCCGAGCCGTGTGGGGGGCTCGTACCAGCGCAGCAAGGCGCCGTCGGCGTGTCTGGTGTGCCGGACGCGCAAGACCAAGTGCGACAATGTGCGGCCGGTGTGCGGCTTCTGCCAGAGCACGGGCGGCGACTGCCACTACACCGAGGCGGAGCGGTCGCGGTTCGACCCGGCCAGCATTGCCATCCTGCAGCAGCTGGACGACCTCAAGGGGCTGATCCAGGGCCAGAGCACGCTTTTGCAGGAGCAACGACAACAGCAGCAACTACTCCTCCAGCAAAACCACGACGAGCGCAAGAGCTCCGTCGGGATGACGTCGCGCAGCCTGGACTCGGGGCACGGTGCCGGGCCGTCCGGGGCGTCGTCGCACGGCAGCCTGTACGAGGCCATCTCGCCGACGACGCTGGGGCAGACGCCGCCGTCGCGGGGCTTTGGGCTGTTGTCGGGCGAGGGAGTGGGCGTGGGCCTCGGTCTCGGGTTCAGCCTCGGCGTCGGCCTCAACACGGCCCCGTCGCCCAGCTCGGGCGCCCAGACGACGCGGCGCGAGTTCCACCGGTACGCGGCGCGCGTGCAGACGGCCATGGACGTGCCGGTGAGCTCCGAGGTGATGGCGTACGCGACGGCCGACATGGGCATCGAGGCGATGCTGCGGTGGCCGCTGTTCCGGCGCAAGCTGCGGCAGCTGGACCTGGCGTCGGAGGCGCCGCTGGCGTCGCTGCTGGAGACGCCGGCCAGCGGGAGTGAAGTGGTCTCTGTAAGCCTCCAGACGGTCTCGCAGCTCGGCAGCGACGCGCTGGGCCGGCTGCACGTGCAGGAACTGGTGCAGAACTTTCTGGTCAACAACAATGTCAAGAACCCGATCCTCGACCCGGCCGGCCTGCGCAAGCACACGGACGTCTTTGTGCGGGCGCCCCTGGAGTACACCGGGCGCAACTGTCTTATTGTGAGTTTTCCACGGCTTCCTATATTTACAACAAGGCTAACCTCCCCCCCCCCCCCCCAGTTCCTCGTCCTGGCCATCAGCTGTCTGTCGACCAAGATCAGCGACGCGTCACTGCGGCGCGTGTCGGTGTCGCGGACTGAGGTGGCGTTTGTGCAGGCCGAGCAGTACTTCCAGGAGGCCATGCGGCGGGTGGGCACGCTGCTGTACGTGGACTCGCTGCTGGCGGCACAGTGCCACTTTCTGGTGGGCGTGTATCTGATGCACACGCTGCGCATCCTGCCGGCGTGGAAGGCGTTTGTGCTGGCGGGGTCCAACTGCGTGTCGTACTTTGTGGCCAACGGCCGCATCGACGCCATGCCGGAGCCGGAGCCGGCCAGCGGGCCCAGCTTTGGGCCGTCGGCACGCCAGCAGGCCGACGAGCCGTCGACGTCGACGTCGCGGGCCCTCGAGGACGCGCTCTACTGGAGCTGTCTGAAGAGCGAAGTGTGGGTGAGAGATCTACGCGACCATTCGGCATACGCTAACTCCTCCCCCAGAGAACTCCGCCTCGAGCTCGGCCTGCCCGGGTCCGGCATCAACGCCGTCCAGTACCCGCACGTGTTTCCGTGCGTGCCCGACATGGACAGCAGCCACACCGAGCTGTCGGTGGGCCACTCGACCTTTCTGGGCACCAACCAGCCCGAGGTCGACCGCACCCATCTGACCTACGGCTGGTTCTTTTTCCTGGCCGAGATCGCCCTCAAGCGCCTCATGTACAGCATCCTGCAGGCGCGCTACCGCTTGGGCATGCCTGTCTCGCCGGGTGGGCCACCGGTGCCGGGCCGCGACGGCCACGAGCAGCCCGACGCCGTCGACGCGGCCGAGTACGACCTGCAGCTGGATCAGTGGTGAGTGTCCCGGAATGACTTGTTATACGGGTAATCTGACGTCCCCCCCCAGGCTCCGACTCCTCCCGCCGGCCATGCAGTTCCCCGCCTCGTCGACGGAGCCGCTCGACGACATTTTGCCGTGGGTGCTGCGCGGCCACCGCATCGACGCGGTGGAGCTGCTGCGGTTCCCGGCGTTTGCGGCGTTTCTAAAAGAGGCAGCAGCAGCAGCAGCACCACCACCGTCCCGACTGGCGCGCGAGTACCTGCAGAACGCGGCCAGCCGCATCGAGGCCAACGCCTACGGCGTGTTCCACCGCCACCAGGGCACGTGGCTCACCATCCGCAGCTGCACGCGCAGCGCACTGGCCCTGCTGGGGACGAAGCTGGCGATCCAGGAGGCGGCAGCAGCAGCGACGACGGCGACAGCCACGCCTACGACCCCCCCCGACCTGCTGCCGCCGCGCTGGCACGATGCCGTGCTGCTGGTGCAGTCGATGCTGCGGGCGTGGGCGCCCGAGAGCCGCGACGTGGCGCGGCTGGGCGTCGTCGTGGACGGGCTGCTGTCGCTGTGTGACTGAGGCTGGTGGACGGGTGGACGGGTGGACGACTGAAACTAGGTATAGACATGTACCTTTATGCTCTATCTCTAGTGAACAAAAAATCAAAGCGTTTCTGTTGATACCCACTCTCTCCCACTCCCACCTATTCCATCGGCCACCGCAGCAGCGTCAGCGAGTGCCGCGGGAACGTGTACTGGGCAGCGGCCGTCCAGGCGGTCTCGACGATGCCGACGCGCTGCGTGCCATCAAAGTTGCTGGCGGCCAGGTCGACGGCGGCGCCGCCGACAGTGTAGACGGTCACGGCCGTGCCGGCGGGGATGCCGTGCAGGTCGACGGCGAGGTCGGTGTCGTCGTGGATGTTGACGACGGCGAGGTTGACCATGTGCTGGTCCGGGTCGCGGGCGCAGCTGACGTCGAGCCAGGGGGTGTCGGCGCCCGAGGTACGGATCCAGGCCGGCTTGGTGGGGCCGGCGTAGGCGGCGGAGCGCAGGTGGACGCCGAGGGTCTGTCCGCGCATGTACTTGGAGTAGAGCAGCAGCGGCCACCACAGCGTCTGCTTGACCAGGCCCGGCCCGCCGTCGCGGCGCGTGCTCAGCGGGCCCAGCACGTTGACGCTCTGGGCCAGGTTGGCCATGCCAATGTGGCGGCTCTGGCGCACAAAGACGTTGAGCCAGACGGAAAACGCCAGCGCGTCCGACAGATTGTACGCCTGCTCGCCGCCCTGGTAGCCGGGTGCCTTGAACTCGTCGTAGACGTTCCACTCGTCGAAGCAGATCTTGGGCGGCTCGGTCAGCATCTTGCGGTTGGGCGGCCGCCACACGTCGGGGCGGTTGATCATGGCCAGCTCGGCCAGCGACGCGGCGATCTGGATGGCCCGCTCGGCCGACAGGGGGGCAGTGACGTTTTCAAAGAAGCTGGCCATTAGCGAGCGAGCGCAAGACAGATGCCTAGGGTGCAGCGCAGAGCAGAGGGGCCGACTCACTTGTCAGACGTCGTGTAGATGTGGATCGAGTGCATGTCTACCAGCTCAATGCACTCCTGCAGCACGTAACGGTCCCAGTCGTCGTGGCCGGTCTTGCCGCAGAGGATCAGCTGGATGTCGGGGTGGGCCAGCTTGAGGGCTGGTCTGTCAGTCTGGGTGGTCGGGGATCGGAGGGAATGGGGGAAGGGGGGCTCACCCTTGGCCCATTGGTAGGCCTTCTTTGCATAGTCCTCTTTGGTGTTCTGCTCGACCTGCCTGTGATGTGTCAGCTGTCTGTTCTCTTTCTCCTTCTTCTCTCGTTCTCTTCCCACTCACCAAGGCCCCCATGTCTCGTTGCCGAGCGCCCAGTATTTGACGTTGTAGGGCTTCTCGCGGCCATTGGTGCGGCGCAGGTTGGCGTACTTGGTGTTTCTGTCCGAGTTGCAGTACTCGACCCAGGCGAGGGCCTCGTCCAGCGTGCCCGTCCCCATGTTCAGAGCCAGGTACGGCTCGGTGCCCACGAGGTCGCAGAACTGGAGGAACTCGTCGGTGCCAAACTGGTTCGACTCCTCGGTCAGCCAGCCGAGGTCGTACTTGCGCGGCCGCAGGTGTCGGGGGCCGACGCCGTCCATCCAGTGGTAGGTGGCACAAAAGTTGCCGCCGGGGTAGCGGATGACGGGCATCTGCAGCTCCTTGAAGCAGTCGATGACGTCTGTTCGGAAGCCGTGGCTGTCGATCTCGCCGTGCTTGTTGTCGGGGTCGTAGATGCCGCCGTAGACGCAGCGGCCCATGTGTCTATTGTTGGCTGATTAGCCCCATCCTTGTGTGTTCTGTTTGTCTTCTCTTTTGTTGTTCTCTCTGTTCTGTTCTTCTCTTCTTCAGACGCACTCGATAAACCCGCCATACATCAGCGGGTTAATGTCGGAGATGACCCGGCTCTGGGACACGTCGATGGAGGGCGTCTCCCCGTCGGGGATCTCGGTGTAGGATGTCATGGCGACGGGGGAGGAAAGACTTGGGCCTGAAAATCGAGATGGGCAGAGACGGGATTCGCCCGTTTTCCCATCTCGCGCTCGACGGCTCCTTTTGGCTGTTGTTTATACCTGACAGGAGCGCGTCGGGGAACGTCGGTTGGCCACGGCAGCACGGCAGCACGGTTGCGAGCCGTGCGAAGGATGAGGGGATGTCGTGTGACGCTGTAAACGGAAGAGGCGAAGCTCCACTGCGGAGACAGCTGGCAGGAACAGGTGTCGGGGAGCGTCGGTCGGTTGTCCTGACCACAGCTGGCTGCCGTCTGTCATACGACGAACGGTCAGATGGCCATTTGCGGGGAAGCAATACGGCGTCTTTTTTCTGTCTTTTTTTTTCTGTTCTTTTTTTTCTGGTTGATGCTCATCTGGGATCGCATGTCGAGGCTTCCTGGTCTAGCAGGAGGCATTCCGTGATCAGAAGCCTAAGCCCTAAAGGAGGGGTTCCTCGGGGAAAGTACGGGTAAGTATCCTTGGCCTATCAAAAATCGAGTGAGACAACAACAGAGATTTCACCTGCCGCTGACACTGCATTTTCGCAGCCCAAACACACAAAAAAAAGAAAACAAAAAAAAACGACAAGAGGCAGCAGAGCAACATTGTCGCATTCCAACAGCCGATTTGGTGGTCAGCCAGCGAAACGGCCAGCCAGCGCGTCGGAACAGCGGCAGAGCCAGCGTCCTGGGGCCCCGCGGGGAGAGCTGCCCCAACGCGGTTAGTCGAGGCGATCCTTCGAAGACGACCTGGGAAGGGGGGCAGGGGACTTGTGCAGGCGACGCGTCGGGGAACGTCGGGGACACATTCAGGACAGCAGCTGCTGTGATACACACACACGTACACGCTCTCGTGTGTCGTGCCTCGTGTCCTGGATGGAATATAATTAGCCTGGCTGTCGTCTGTGGACAGTGATCGGCTGCATCGCCATCGCCGACATCACAACATCGACAACACTATCCTTGGCTGCAGACACTTCACCTCACCATGAACCCCAAGCTCTACCAGTGGCTCATCGGCTGCTTCGCCGCCGTGGGCTCCTTCACCTTTGGCTATGATTTGTACGTACAGCCTCGTCTGCTGTCTCAACAGCTATCGTGCTGACCACCAGGGGCGTCATCGCCGAGATCCTGCCGGCCCTGCAGGGTGCCGACGGCTTCAACCCGGACGCCAACACGCAGGGCCTCATAACGTCGCTGCTGTCTGTGGGGGCTTTTTGTGGTAAGCCCTTCTCTTTTGCGCGTTCTTCTGTCCCACTGCTGACAAGCAGGCGCCTTCTTTGCCAGCTGGCTCGCCGACAATCTCGGCCGACGCGGCACCATTGTGGCGGCCACGGTCCTGTTCATCATGGGTGCCGGGCTGCAGTGCGGCTGCCGCAACAACAGCTTCCTGATGGGCGGACGGTTTGTGACGGGCATGGGAATCGGCATCTACTGCATGATCGTCCCTCTGTACCAGGCCGAGATCGCCCACCCGTCGATCCGCGGCCACCTGACGGCGCTGCAGCAGCTGTTCCTGGGCATCGGCGGGCTGGTGTCGTCGTGGATCGGCTACGGCTGCTACATCCACCTGAGCGGCGAGATGCGGTTCCGGCTGCCGCTGGGCCTGCAGATCATCCCGGCGGCGGTGCTGGGCTGTTTCATCTACATGTTTCCCGAGAGCCCGCGCTACCTGATGCAGTGCGACCGCAAGGACGAGGCGGTGCGCACGCTGGCGCAGCTGCACGCGCACGGCGACGCGAGCGCGCCCATTGTGGTGGCGCAGATTGCCGAGATCGACGAGCACATGGCCGAGGCGCGGCTGGCGGGCAACCCGTGGAAGCAGATGGTGGCGACCAAGTCGAACCGGCGGCGGCTGCTGCTCGGGCTCATCATCCAGGCGGCCACGCAGATGACGGGCGGCAGCACCATCTCCTACTACCTGCCCGAGATCTTCTCCATCATGGGCTTCAGCACAGCGCGCTCGCTGCAGATCAACAGCATCTCCAATGTGATTGCGCTCGTCGGCGAGATCCTGTGCATGCTGCTGGTGGACCGGCTGGGCCGCCGCTGGCCGCTCACCATCGGCTCCGTCTTCATGTCCGTCACCTTTATCATCGGCGCCATCCTCATGGTCGAGTTCCCGGCCGCCGACACGACGGCGCTGGCGGCGCACTGGGGCTTCACGGTGGTCACGTGGGCGTTTAGCTTTACCTATGCGGCGACGACGGGGTCGATCAGCTGGTGGGTGTTTTGTGGAAGAGAGCAGCATAGAAGTCAGCAGAACAAGCTAACATTCCAGGGTCTACCCGAGCGAGATCTTTGCCAACATGTCGCGGTCCAAGGCCGTGGCCTCGACTACGATGATGTCGTTTGCGTTTAGCAGTAGGTCCTCTCCTCCCTCTTCTATGTAATACAAAGCTAGCTCTGACAGCCCAGCCTTCGTCAGCCAGGTCACCCCCATCGCCCTCCAGAACATCGGCTGGCGCTTCTACATCCTCTACATTGTGTGCAACCTCACCAACGCGCTCACGTTCTGGGCCTTTTTCCCCGAGACCAAGGGCATCCGCATCGAAGAGATGGACGACATGTTTGCCGAGTCGCCCCTCTTTGTGCCGCTCAGCCAGTGGACGCCCAGCGACATGGTGGCCGAGCCCGAGTCTTCGGAGAAGCACGAGGCGCTGCAGCCGAAGACGTCGCATGTTTGAACGTGGAATTGCCGAATGAAAGGTGCAATGCCAAGAGAGTCGGAGAAAAAAAAAAAGGCAAAATGTAACTCGGATTAGGTATTGCATATTATGCGTTTTATCGCAAATTCTGCGGTGTTAAGCCTGTAGACCGAGCCGCGTAATTGGCCGAGAAATCGACCGCCACGCCGCTCTTTCCAATTTGCCTTCTGTTTCAACAGCCAGCAACCTAAAACCAAATTTGCCTCCCCGTCAGCAACCATGTCAAACTACCAGGATACGTTTCAGCAGCCCGCACAGCAGCCCGTCTGGGGCTACGGGTCGGGCGTCGTGCAGACGCCGTATTTTTCTCCGCCGCCAGGAAGGGCAGGCACGCCACCCCCGCCTCCGCTGCCGCCCCCGCCTGCGTATTCGCTGGAAGATCCTCTGAGCGCCTCGTCGGACCCTGCCCTGAGCTCGTCGAGCCCTGTTCTGAGCGATTTGTCGGATCCTGCTCGCAGCGACGCACCGCCGCTGCCGCCGCGGCCTGCGACCCGGCCGTCGCTGCTCACGGCCCATTCTTCGCACAGCTTTCCGCCGCCGCCACGCAGCCCCAACCGGCCGCCGGCGCTGCCTCCGCGGCCCAGCCCGTCCTACCATGAGAAGGGGTCGCCGTACGAGTCGACACCGCCGGCTGGTTCGGCACCGATGCACGCATCCACGTGGCCCAGGACGTCGTCGCCCGCTGCGTGCTCGGACGACGAACGCCCTCCCCCCATGCCGCCTCGGCCTGTCGGCTACGGCCAGCCAGATGGCGACCACAAAGCGCCCATCGAGAAGGGTGCCTCCGGGGGGCAGGCGTCATCCTCGGTATCCACGGCTCCAGAGTACCCGTCCACATCTCAGGACGGCTATTTCGACGTGCCCCCGCCACCGCCACCGCCACCTCCGCCTCCGATGCGACAGGGCAAAGCACCCGACAGCAGCCATTCTCCGTCGACGTGACAGCTCGCCATCTACATGACAGCGCCATCGACAGCTCCACGGACCCATTCGCCCGTTTCGCTCTGGAGTGGAGCAGTACCAGCGCTCAGCTAGCTCCTTTGTGGGATAAGCTTAATCCACTTTGTCTTCCCCCCCGCGAGGCACACTGGATCGTGGGGAGCGTTCATTGGCTGAAGCGGAGTCAGCCTCGGCGGCGGAGTCGTCTAGGGTTTGGCCATTTCCCGTGTCTCGACGCCCGTCCGGTTGTCTGCTCCTCTTCTTCTCAATTGCCTCTCTTTCGTGGCCTCTTTTCGTGGCCTCTTTTCGTGGTCTCTTTCCGTGGTCTCGCTGTCGCCATGTATCCTTATCCACCACCACCACCGCCGCCGCCGCCGCCAGGATGGCAGCCTCCTACCTCGCAGTGGCCGACCTTCGCTCCAGGCGTCGCCGTGCCAAATGTATCAGCTGGCGCTCCCGTGCCAAATGCCTCAGCGGCTGACGCTCCCGCACCCGCCACCACAGACTCGGCGCCACCGCTGCCGCCACGGCCAGCCAACGGACCGCCTCGACTGGCGCCGCGCTCGAATCTCAACTTTCCGCCGCCGCCGCCCAGCCCCAACCGGCGACCGCAGCTCCCGCGCCGGCCTGTGGCAGGAGGGCAGCCACGGTATCCGCAGCACACGCCGGCGTACCAACCGCAGACAGGCAGCGTTCCTGCGACTGGCTATGTGCCGGCTCCCTATGTTCCGGCTCCCTATGTGCCGGCCAACTACGCCCCGGCGGGCTTTGTTCCCCCGCCGCCGCCACCGCCTCCGACCCAGCCGGTGGTGCCCAGCCCTCCAGCAGGCTATGCCCAACCTCCGGCAGCTCCAGTCTACGCTCAGCCTCCGGCAACGCCAGCTTATGCCCAGCCTCCGGTTCCAACGCAGGCCTATGCGCAGCCTCCAACTCCAGTCTATGCCCAACCGCCAGCTCCAGTCTATTCTCAGCCTCCCCAGCCCCAAACTCCGGCCTATGCCCAGCCTGGATCCGCCCACGTCAGTCCTGCCTCGCCATACACGCCGCAGTTTGCAACGCCGGCAGCCGTCTCGCCCGTGCAGAGGGGTGCTGAGAACGCCGCTTCCCCGTCGCCCGTTCCTGCTCCGAGCAGCCAGGACACAACTTACCCTCCACCGCCCCAGACGACCAGTCCGGCCACGTCCCCGACGCCAGCTGCCCTGAGTGAGCAGCTCCAGTCGATGAGCCTGTCGGGCGAGCCTGCCGCCGAGCCCTGCGAGCTGTCTACCGACCCCGTCGACCACGACCAAAAGGAGCCGCCTGCGCCAGCCAACCATCCACCGCCGGCCGACCATCCACCGCCCCAGCGGTCATCGACGCTTTCCATGTCGGTGACGGTGTCCGGGCCTCTGGAGACGCCGAGTTTCGAGAGCCGCGAGACGAAGGCTGCTGCCCCTGCGGCTGCTCCCGAGCAGCCACCAACCCCCCAGTCTCCTCCTGAGCGTTCTCTGCCCAGCTCTCTGCCCAGCCCTCTGCCCAGCCAGCCACCCCATCAAGGCGTGTTGCACGCACCGTCTGGCCTCTGGGCATCGACGTACTGTGTCGATGGGGTGGTCCGCTTCCCCACGACGTGGTACACGCACACGGCGGCGCCCGACTTTACCGTGTGCTCGCGCTGCTACGTGGACGACATCTGGCCGACGCGGCTGCGCAGCCAGTTTGTGGGCCGCTTCTGCGACGACGGCATGCTCCGCCGCTGCCGCTTTTCCACGCCGCGCTGCAAGGAGCAGCTGTTTGCGCGAGCATCGGCGGCGTCGGCGTCAGGAGGCACGGGCGGAGACCTGCAGGCGCTGACGGCGTTCCTGGCGCGACGGACGGGCATGCCCGACTGCTTCGGCGTGCAGGGCGTCACGGCCGAGGCGGCTGCGAAGGCGGGCGTGCGCTGGTTCCGAGCGCGTGACCCGGAGGCCATCCCGGGGTTCGTGGTGTGCGAGGCGTGCTTTGAGGACGTGGTGGCGGCGTCGCCGGCAATGGCGGCGCACTTTGAGGAATCGCCGCTGCCGGCGGCCAGACAGCGATGGGCGTGCGACCTGGCGATGCCGTTTGTGGCCAAGGAGTTCCGGGCGTGCGCCACCACGGGCAGCTGGGCGACGTTTGCGGCCGAGACGCGCTCGCGGCTCAGCATCCCGGCGTGTCCCGAGAACACGGCGGTGATGCTGAGCTCGCGCAAGTGGTTCACGCCCGTGGCCGGGCCGGCCGACATGGTCATCTGCGCGGCCTGCTACTGCGACCACATCCTCAAGTCGGGCCAGGAGCCGCGCTGGCAAAACACGAGCGAAGCAGCGCTGCACACGGCCCAGCCGGGCGTCAGCCGCTGCGTCCTCGGGCAGTTCAGCCTGCGCATGGCCCTGAGCGTGGCCGCGGACAAGAGCCGGGCGGCAGCCGAGAAGATGGGCCACAGCAGTGGTGCCCCCATCCAGGGCGACACCCCCTACTGGACTGCCTTCTGGGCCGCCATCGACCGCGTGGCCTACCACGAGCCCAGCTGCTCGGCCAACGGCACCGCCGGCGCGCGCTGGCTCACTTTCCCGTCGCAGCCGGCCAGCTTCGGCGTGTGCGGGGCCTGCTGCGCAGCCGTGCTGGAGCCGCTGGGCGTGGCCGACCTGTTTGTGCCGCACAACCCGCCACCCGTCGCCGACGAGGCCCTGCTGTGCTCGCTCAACCGGGCGGCCGAGCGCTTCCCCGCGTACGTGGAGTACCTGCTGGAGACGTTTTACACGCTCGACGCCCGGCGCTGGGAGGCGTTTGCGCAGAAGTACGCGGCCGTGTCGCTCTGCCCGCGCGACCTCGACAGCCAGGGCCGCGTCTGGCACGGCTGGCCGGGCTGCACCGTGTGTCCGGCGTGCTACCTCGACGTGGTGGCCGGCTCGGTCCTCGACACGGACGCGCTCATGCCGCTGCGCACAGGGGCCGTGCTGAAGGGTCCGCAGATATGCGAGCTGTACAGCCCGCGCATGCGGCAGCTGTTCCAGAAAGTCTGCGAATCGGGCGATCCAGCCCCACTCCTGGCCACGGCCGAGGCCCGCCGGCTCGTCTACTGGCAGACGATGCCGACGTGCCGACAGCTGCTGTCGGCCGAGAAGATCAAGCTGATGAAGGCCACGGGGCTGCGCATGCAGAGCGTTTTGTACAACGGCATGGGCGGCATGATCGAGGCGGTCAGCGGCCCGCACACGCACACGTACAGCGAGGCCGGCGTCGGCTCTGGCTTTACCAACACATACTCGCTGGACGGCGCGCGCTACAACGTGCAGGCGAACCAGGTAGCAGCGACGATGGGCAACAACATCCATCTGGTGGGGGTTCTAGAGGCGCAGTGGCGGGCGGTGGAGTAGGCAGCAGTAGGCAGTAGATTCTATTCGCAATACAGACGCACCACAGACACACTCCAGACATCACCAGCTGATCACCTCCTCGTGCACCCGCTCCGGCAGCCCGTAGCGCAGCGTCGCCAGCCGCGCATCCGGCGCCATGTAGATGGCCACGCTCTCAATGGGCCCCGCCCACTTGCCGTCGTCCCCCCCTTCTAGCACGAGCACGCGCTCGGCCACGCGCGCCGTCAGCCCGCTCGGCCAGATGCCCTCCTGCAGGCGGTGCGCCTGCATGACGGCAATGGCGCGCCGCCGCAGCACCGGGTTGCGGCACTTGATGACGGCGGAGAAGAGCACGGGCAGCACGCCGAGGTCCATGTGGAACTGGGGGTCGTCGGAGTCGTCCTGGAGGGCCTGCTCGGCGTGGGACACGAGCGTCTCAAAGACGCCGTCAAAGGGGGTCCAGGGGTCGTAGGGGGTGGGCCAGGAGGAGGTGGCTGCCCTGGTCTCCGTGGTCTCCGCCTCCCGGGAGCCGTCGGTGGTGGCGGCGGTTGCTGCTGCCTCCGCTGCCGCCTCCGCCTTCCTCGCCGCCGCCTCCCGCGGCACCTTGAGGCTCGCCTCCAGGTACAGGCGGTGCAGCTCCAGCAGAGTGGCCCCCCGCCGCGGCAGCGCGTCGCCCTGGGCCACCTCGAGCGCCCGAAAGGCCCGGGTCCACTGGTCGACGGCCGCGCAGGCCTCGGCACAGGTGGGGCCGGTCGCTTCGGAGCCCGACATGACAAAGACGGCGAGCTCGAGAAAGGCCTGGCGGGCGTCGTACAATGACGCAAACGAAGGGCTGGCCAGTGGCGGTCCCCCCTGCCTCACCATGCCGCCCGGTGGCCACCCCCGCTGCCGCACCATGACGCCCAGCCGCTGCATGGACAGCTCCAGGTCGACGTCGCCGACGAGCAGGGCCACCTGGACGGCGAAGCGGCGGAAAAAGGCCTCGATGGCGGCGAGGCAGCGGCTTTCGTCGCTGTCGTTGTCATCTGGACTGTTGCTGCCGTCGCTGTCGACGGGCTGGCGCTGGCGCAGCTGCTGCAGCATGCGCAGGCCGTGGCGGAAGAGGCGGATGGCGGAGCCGTGGTTTCCTTGGAGGGCCTGGGGGTCAGAGTAGCAGGTAGACGTAGATAGGGTCGTGGGCACACCTCTATACAGATAAAAATCACACACGACGCCGCGTGCACCGCCGTCGTCGCCGCCGGGTCGCCGCACCGCAGCAGCCCCTGGATCGCCAGGCTGTGCTGCTGCACCGCAAACGTCGGCAGGTCCGTCGAGACCTCTGACATCTTCATCCCCCCCCGCGTGAACCGCTCGTGGTGCGCCGCCAGCGACACCAGCCCGTGCCGGATGCTCTCCTGCGCAAACGCAAACTGCAGCACGTGACTGTTCCAGAACGCGTCGGGAAAGAACGTCTGGAACTGGCCCATGGTCTTCTCCACAAAGAACTGCAGCAACCGCGCCTCGGGGGCCGCCCCAAACGGAGACTCGGTGCGCACCACGAGCGGCGACTGCGTGGGGGGGCTGCCTTGGTCGTACCCGTCACATCGGCGGCCAGTCGACGTGCCTGCAGGTCAGCCTTATAAAGACCACAGCGAAAAAGAGGAGACACTCACATCGAACACAGAATGGCCGCCCCTCGTCGCATTTGATCTTGCGGACTAGCTGCTCAGCACTCGATCGCAATCTATCGCACTAGCCGTCGCCAGCACACTCACTCCTGTCGGTCAGCCACGGTCTCCGAGAGTCCGACCTTTCCGACTCGGGTAATCACTTACTTGCACGTCACACAACCCGACCGCACCTTGGGCGCCCTGGCCCGCTTGCGCTGCCCTGGCTTGACGCGTGTCATGGCTGTAATCTCTGCTTACGAGGGCAAACAGGTCCATACGAGTACGAGCGGCAGACAGGACCGTACGAGGGATGCCCATACGAGATCCCCCTGCGCTTATATACGCTGCGCCCCGCCCCTGCTATCGGGTGGGTCTGCCCTTACGAGCCGGCCAATCACAGGACATGGCGGGCTCCACCCTGGCGCAGCGCCCCGACTCGGTGTTAGAAGGTCGGAGGGGCGGAGGAGCCCCCCACACGACATTTCGCATGCCAGGCACGGCGTAAGCCGAGCGGCAGGTCCGGGTCAAGATGCTCGGCCAGCTTGGTACGGCAGCCGATAAATAGCTGCGTCTGCCGGCATTTCATGTCTGATCAACTGTGTGAGCTGTGTGAATGTCTGACGTCTGAGTCTGATCAACTGCTCTAAACTTCACAACACCACAACACAACCGTCCACCAACACCATGACCTGCAAGGCCCTCACCGATCCGCAGACGCAGTGGAACTTCTGCCCCAACACGGGCGCCTGCATCTTCTTCTTTGTGCTCTTTGCCGCCACCACCATCACCCATATCGCCCAGGCCGTCGTCCACCGCAAGCCCTACTGCTGGGTCGTCGTCGTTGCCGCCCTGCTGCAGACGCTGACCTATGCCTGCCGCCTCGCCAGCATCCTCAGCCCCGACAGCTTCGGCCTGTACGCCGGCTGGTTCGTGATCATCCTCATCGCGCCCCTGTGGATCAACGCTTTCGCCTACATGGTCTTTGGCCGCCTCGTGTGGAACTACACGGCCGACCGCCGCGTCTGACGCGTGCCCGCCACCCGCTTCGGCCTCGTCTTTGTCGCCCTCGACATCCTTGCCTTTCTCATCCAGATCATCGGCGCCTCCCGAGCCGCCTCCGGCCACAACAGCCAGTCCGCCAGCTCCGTCCTCGGCGCCCTCCACGTCTACATGGCCGGCATCGGCATCCAGCTCGCCTTCCTCTTCGTCTGCGCCGCCTTTGCCGCCAAGATGCTCACCATCATGCTCCACGAGGGCGCCCCGCGCACTGCCGTCGGCCTCGTCTACGCCCAGTTTGCCGTGCTGCTACTGATTGTGGTGAGTCCCCTAGAGGGAGGACAACCCTTCCTCGTCTCCAGCTAACCCCCCCCCCCAGGTCCGCATCGTCTTCCGCATGGTCGAGTACTCCAGCGGCCTTGACAGCACCATCCCCCGTCACGAGGCCTACCAGTACGCCCTCGACTCCCTGCCCATGTTCCTCGCTCTCGTCATCTACAACACCATCCACCCCGGCCGCGTCATGCCCGGCCGCGACACCGAGATGCCCTCCTCGTGCGGCTGCTGCGGCGGGCGCAAGGCCAAGCGGACGGCGAGCACATACAGATCGATGGAGTTGGAGTAAAAGACAACGATACACAATAGACGATAGACATTACAGATAGACAGTGGACGATAATGCTACATGGGAATACAAGTCAAGCCAGCACAACTCGCAAACCCTTGACAAAATCAAACACGTACACGGTTCTACACCCAGTCCTTCCGCTCCTCCAGGATACTCTTTTCACTGTCGTTGTCCGTCTGTCTCCGCTCCGGCCGCTGCGTGCTGGCCGACACGGCCCCAAGAGTATAGGCGTCTCGGCCCGACTTGCTCTGGGCCACTTCCTTGACGAGCAGACGCAGAAACGGCAGCGACGCCGCAATAATGGCCACAGCCGACTCGGCGGCCGACCAGATCGGCAGGTTGGCACTCGTGACTGCTGGTCAGCTACACACGACTAGGACGCCAACGCAACTGGGCACTCACACGTAAAGTCTTTGGACCGCTGGCTGCCGGGGATAAACGACGTCTTGATGATGCCAGTGATGCCGGCACTGACAGGTCAGCAGCAGCCGAAAGTTGATTCCAAGGCGCACCTCCACTCACAACACGCCCAGGCTCATGGCCAGGATGACTCCCGTCTTTTCTGCCCTCTTCATCTGCAGATGCCCAATGAGAAGCGTCGGGAACAGGGCCAGCAAAAAGTCGATCAGGGCCGAGTAGGCTGTACGTTAGCCAACCACGCTTTATGCTTCCTCGCTTCATATTTCCTCCCACTCTCCCGCTCTCCCACTCACCTCCCGCCGCGATGCCAACGTTGACGGTGGCCTGGGGGTCCCAGCACGTCCCCGGCGCATCCAGGTCCCACGCCTTGTGCACGGGGTGGCACTGCAGCACCAGCGAGAGCGCCGCCGACCACATGACGGCGTTGAGCGTGCCGGCCAGCCCCCAGAGCACCGCCCGCTGCCACCACGCCGTCGCCACCTGCAGCAGCGTCGCCGCAAACGACGTCTTGCTCGTCGCCAGCGCCACAATGGCCACCGACCGGCCCAGGTACAGCAGCCGCAGCGCCGCCACCAGGTCGCTCGACATGTCGACAAGGTCGCCGCTGCTCGGCATGTCTGTCAAGTCCGCAATGTGCTGCCCGATGCCGTAGCGCGTCGACACAATCGTTAGCGCCGCGTCCGCCGCGAGGCACAGCCACGCCGCCACCAGCACATGGTCGTCCACGCCCAGGCGCCCGCCGTACCGCCGCTTGCACGCGAACCGCAGCGCCATGAACACGAAAGCCGCCGCCGTCATCGCCGCCAGCGACGCCACAATGCGAGGGGGCCTCGTTCTCGGCCATGGAGATGAAGAGAAGAGGAGACGATATGAAGAGACGACGAGATGAGGGGAGAGGATGCGAGCAGGCGGAGAGACGAAGAGACGAAGAGACGAGAAGACGAGAAGACGAGAAGACGGAGAGACAGAGTGGACGCCAAGTTGTCGATGCAGACAGAACAGGAAATCAAGCCAAGAAAAGGTCTTATCCATCGCACTCAGATGGCCAGAGCCAGATACGACCACCGCGTGGATGCAACTCAACTGCCGTGCGCCATGACACTCGGAGCACCGTGCCCCTCAGGCGGACGGCAGAGGCCGATCAAACTCGGCTGGCACACGGACCCCAAAAGGATGGGATCTCCAGCAGGCAGCACGGGTTCGATATATCTCCAAATAGATGGCACCTTGGACTGCCCGTAGCAGCCAATTTGTCACAGCGCCTCGGCCAGAGGGCAGAGGATGCATCTGCCCCTGGAACGCATGCCGTCTCAAACGGTCGCCCGAATCGAGCCGCACGGGCGATCTCGGCAGGACTTCCTTCAGAGAGAGAGAGAGCGCCAAGAAGGGCTCCGGAGCATACAGGGAGAGAGTCAGTCCATCGCGTCCCATGTCACATTGTTCAAGCCATGTCCGGAACCAGGTCTCGTGCCCTGCCGTCGGCGAGTCGGGTATCCGCCCAGCAGACCATCGATGACCCAATGGTAAGATACTCGTACAAATACATGTAAGGTCAAAAAATCATGTGTATTGCAGCGAATGAAAAACTGCCCGACCACACTGTGCAGCTGCATCGTGCATTCGATGCGACGCTATCTGGCGCTCGTCGAGATCCGTCGCGTCACCGTTCTCGGGTCCCCCCCTCTCTGGCTGTTGTGGCGTGACGGGGTTGGCTCAGGGCCGAGGAAGCTTCATGGTGGACACGTCCGTCCGACCAACCCACCCCCCATTCAATACATCCTCCGCCCCCGAGAAAGAATCCTTCCGGTCACAGTTTGGCTGGTTTCGCCGTGTTCATCTCGTCTTGCCCTCCTGCGCCCTAGCCGCATAGCCATCCGCGTCCCTCTCGTCTGGGTCGGCTAGCCACGTTGCAGCGATGGATTCTTGGGTAGCAGGACAGATGACGGACAGATGTTGCCCTATCTGTCCTCAAGGGCCCCCAAATTTGGATAAAAGTTGACAAAGTCCGCCTGCCACAGAGCCAATCCACGTCTGCATTCGTCGAGAGATGTTGTCAAGAGAGCACATGCATGCAACGGCTGGCCAGGCAGTGATTGCCTGCATGCTTGCCGTTCGGGGAATCAGAGGAGCATCAGATCCTCGCAGCACTTGCCACCAGAGTTGAGTTCCTTTGAAATACTGGCTACTGGTGATGCTGTTGGTGATCTCGACACTGACCCGGGTTTCAGGCCTTACGACAGACCTCCGGACAGGTAGTGCCCCTGCAATTCCTTTAAAAAAACCACGGTGTTATCCATTGATTTAGTGAACAGAGGACAGGCGGGACATTTACAGAACTACAAGAACTCCACTCCATCACCATATATGCACTGGTCTTGGCCTTGTAGCAGTGTCGTTAGCCCTCTGGCTGTGCCCTTGATGTGGTATACTTTAAGGGCATCACACGTCTTAAAGAGGTCTGCACATCCCTGCCATGTGTTGGCAGTGTTTGTTAATCTGCGAATGTGAGATGACCAGTCTCTGCTAAGATAGCACGGCTCCTTGGCACGTTGCCGGCTAAGGCCAGTCTTGTATCTCATCTTGTATCTAGGATGGAAGCTGCAGCCTTTCTGTCCACGCAGCCAACTTCCCTACAGCAGCCGTAGACAGCACCTCCCACTCAGCCCTAGAGGGATTCCATGTCCCACCACAGAACGATCGGTGAGGCGCTTCAAGGGAGTGACCCCATCCGGGGTGCGCTGGAATGCACACGTGTTCACGACGATGAAATCATAGTGTGTCATGCTCAATCAGAACCACAGCGCCAGGAGAAGCAGCGGCAAACTGTGTGCTCAGCCGCTGAGCCGTCGGTGATCACAGTATGGAAAACACAACCAGACTATTTGTAGGCGTCATGACGACGATCTCATGTCTGTTGGTCGCAGGCAGAATTCAAATTCAAATCGAAGGCCAGATAAGATTATCCCTCCCCCCCTTCCCAGTCAGCCAATCTCCAAAAGTACCTTGCCTGAATCGGCCCCGGCGCCGAACGACCGGGTCGCTGGGCGGCAGGAGATTGGGCTAAAGTGTCCGAGGTCGTGCGTCTGGCACTGCTAGCAACTGCAGAAGCCAGGTACCACTGGTCTTGGGACGACAATCGTAGTACGCTTCTTTCAACGACGCAAGTGGTCCGTCATTGGGCTGGTCCGCCGCGACCGAATAGAGTAAACGAGCAGGAACGAATAGTGGACAAATAGACATTATGTGAGCCCAGGAACCCTTCTTGCTGCAGATCGACCCAGGCCGTGGCGGCTTGGAGGCCTGGACCCTGCGTAGTGTAGTTGGCGTAAACAAGTTTTGGCATTGCTCGCTAGTGCCTTGCTCCATCTCCCGCCGTCTGCAGCAGAGAGTTTGTTCTGAGACATTTAGTACCGACAAGTCTCACCGCAAGTCTGAAGTGTACAATGTTCCCTGGCTCACGCTTCCCCAGTGTGCTGTGTTCGTATGTCTCTGCTAACATGTTCTTTTTGTTCCTAACATTCCGAGCGTGGAGATCGCCCGATGATCTCTGTGGAATGCCACTTGGGCTGCATCCGGGGCACGCGTAGAGACCCGAATCTCTGCTCGTAAGCTTGACATCATTTGGGTAATGGAAGAACGGGAGAAACGCATTCCAGCGGAATGGGCTGGTGGGCTGGTGGGCTGACATGGCTGCCCTGGCACCGGCGTCGTGCCGCATCCAGGGCAGAGGGAAGCCACGGCAGAGGGGAAGCCACGGAGAGGTTAATCCACATGGTGTGCTGAGTGACGAGTACTTCTCTGGGCATCTGCAGGCTGGCTGGCACGGTTCCAGTGGAACGGTAGAAGGGTTTGCATGCTGGCAGCGGCAGCTTTGGCTGGATGCACCGATTGTGTTCTTCAGGTGCCGCCCGACAGACATGCTGCAAGAGTACGAGACGAGTACGTACATACGTTTCTGTCTTGTGCTGTCGCCAGCGGTGAGCCAGATTCGCTGTCCATGCCGGCCGCTTCGTCTGCTCCACCCCGCCAGGAATGCCGAGGGGAATGCACAAGGCAAAAAAAGCCATGTGGGGCAGCGTCATGAGCATCCGCCGCTGGCGTTCAGGCACAAAGGACTGCCTGCTGGGACGGCCGGCTAGCCTTTTGTTGCCTCCTGTCGCCCTGTCGTCTGCTCGAGCTCTTTGAGCTTTGCCGCCGTGAGCTGAGCTATCTCTGGGAGCCGAGCTCGTTGGGACGTGACTACGACGTAACCCTGCACGTCGAGCTGCCGGAGGCTGGTCCGTTAGTCAGAACCTCGACGGCGTACCTGATCTGCGCTGTCTGTCACCGGCCAACCGGTCTAGCCCTGTCAGACGAGCACTATTATTTGTATGTGTGTGGTGCTGGGAGATGGACGGAGATGCTGCAGTGACCTGCAGCCGCGGACGCAGGACGCAGGATGCAAGACGCAGGACGCAGCGCAGGCGGGAGGAGGACCTGGGGGGGGGGGGCCTGGGGGGTCTGGACCACTGCAGGGCGCGTTGCAATCGCTACCAGTTTCAGCTGTGACCAATTATGACGCAAGGCGGGTCTCCTGTCCGACACACATGTAGAGAGGGAGAAATTCGGTGTGTACGAGTACAAATAGTACTGCCTGCTCAGCAGCCAGCGGCACGTGTGCCCAGAGAGAAGGAGGAAGGAGGGGTCCACTGCCCAACCTCCTTGCGTCGGCATGAGCTTAACTCCGTTTTCGTGTCCTGCCTGTCGGCCCACCAGCCTCCCTTTGCGCCACCCGCAGAAGGAGGGGACCAAGAGATAAAACGCATGCAGCCTATTGTACTGGTTGCAACTGGTCGACAGTGGGCCATTCCCCTTTGGGCGCCCGCTCGGTGCTACCAAGTACCTGCTGACAATCACACGCCCCCCTCTGTTGCATGGGTCGGATGGGGCCAATACTGGCCGTCGTCGCCAGGAACCCCTCCTCCTCCCCCTCCCTTGCCGGACTAATGCGATCACAGGCAAACGCTCACCCCTCTCTGGTCCGTGCCTGCATCTGTCCGTGCTCTGGTGTTTTGGTCGTATTTGCATTCAGCGTCGCAGGCGCTTGCATCTCGATCCTGGCCTGGCCTGCAAGTCAGTGGCTGGGCTGCTGCTGCTGCTGCTTGCGGGCTGCTGCTGCTTGCGGGCTACTGCCTGCAGGCCGCCCACGACCCTATTGCTGGGACGAGATGACCAACAAATAGCGGCGTGCGAAATGCGAAACAGCTCACCAGTAAAAAAAGACCGGTTCAGGGGCTGTCGGAAGGAACGGCCGCAGGGGGAGGCGAGAGAGCGACAGACAGACAATACGAGATGTGCAAACCCCCCTCCCTAAAAAGACAGGAAAAAGCAAGATCGAAAACCCCCCTCCGTCCAACAAAATATGGAGACAATGAAAATGGCACGGGCAATCATCCGCAGGCGCTCACCGCAGAGACAAGGCGGAAAGGGGAAACGAAAACCGCCTATTTCCCTTAGATCGTGCTAGAGCGCCCTAGCGGCATCAGAGGGCCCCCAGAAGCCCCCCCCGAAGCAAGGATCATCCTCTGTTACCTCGTTACCTCATCGGCGTCGCCCTCGAGTCGCCACCCCACCACCGCCACAAAGGGCAAGGGGAAGGGGAAGCGGACAGAGACTCGTCTTGTGTACATGAGACTGTACATTTGTACATGCATGGAATACTCGTACATCCTCGTAGATACGCGGGCAAAACCTGGCCAGCTGCGGCGCGCTTGCCTATTGCGGGCGTGGGCAACCCGGCTTAGGGTGCAGCACAAGGCACCTCACGCAAGCCGTCGCCCACCTCACACAAGAAAGCCTCCAACGAAGGCAGGCACACTCGCCCCTCGTGTACCTGTTGTGTCGTACCTTCTGTGCCGGGCCGACCGAGAATAATCGTCATCCCCACCCTCTTGCCCGGCCCTGGCTCCTCTCCTTCTAGCGCAGGTACTCGCACCCTCCATGTATCTGGGCGGCGGCGAACTGCCTGCGGCTTCCTTCTTCTTATGGCTTGCGCCCTCTGCCACCCCCGCCATCGCTCTTAACCTGCCCCTTCCCAGCGTCATCATCGCCGGCTTCACCATTTCCTCGACTCCCCTCCCCCTCTCGATCGTCTGCGCCCCCCCATAACGGAACAGAGGGCACCAAGCCAGTCAAGCACGAGCCAACAAAGAGAGAAAAAAAAAGAAGAACAAAAAAAAGTACCGGAACAGCAGGAAGCACAAAACTGCCCAAGCAGCGCACGACGCACCAAACCTACCAAACCGGGTCCCAGAGGCCCCAAAATGAAATAACCCGAAAAAAAAGGGCATCGCTCGTCCATCTCGAATGAATACCGTCGCCCGTCTCAGCTATCGCCCTCTCCCCACCGTTCCGAACCCCATCCCGACCTCCCCCTCGCCTTGCTCGTGTTGATCCTTGTCAACCGCATCCCCTCCCCCTCTCTCCGGGTGGCCCGTCTTCCTCGTCTTCCGTCGACAGCCGCTTTTCCTGCCACCCGCCGAGCGCTTCATCTGCCCAGCACTCCCAACCCCTCCTCAGCCTTGCCTGGCCATACTTGACAGTGAGCCCGCTCTCTCCTTTCCCCGCTCAGGCTCTGCTCCTGTTCCTGTCCTGTTCCTGTCCTGTTTTTGTCCTGTTTTTGTCTTGTCTTTCCCCTGTTTTGCCCCCGTCTTGCCTCCGCCATTGCCCGCGATCGCTTTCTGGTTGCCGCCCGTTTCAAAATGTTGACCGTTGCTCTCCAGCCTATCAGCACCGCTAGTCGACGTCATCGGGACGCGATACACACTGTGACAGCGGTCTCGACAGCCACGTCACTTCCGCTGCTGGACCCGGTCCGCACACAAAAAACCCTGTCGGATCCAAGCGCCCGACGAGAAGCGTCCCCGTCCCAGCAGCAGCAGCCGCGGCCGGCTACCACCACCGCCATGGAGAACGCGACTGCCACGCCAGCCAACGAGTCTTCTTTCTCGCGGGCCACCCTCGCCGCGCAGAAGCCGCTCCCCAAACCGGCTTATTCTTCGGACGCCGCCCCGACGACGACGGCTGACGCACCAAACGAGAAGCCCTCCCGTCCGCAATCCTACCACTCGCGCCACTCGGGCGAGCCAGGCGACATGGCAATGAACGAGTCAGATGGCGAGGCCGCCCCGGCCGAGGACGCTGGTGCCGCCTCGGACGAGGAGAGCGTCGCTGCCGACGGCTCCAAGCCCGGCAAGAAGAAGCGATCTCAGCGCTTCTACTGCACCGACTACCCGCCCTGCAACCTCAGCTTCACCCGCAGCGAGCATTTGGCGCGGCATATCCGGTGAGTGGTATTTGTTTTTTTCTCCTTCCTTCCCCTCTTCACTTCTCTCTCTTCTCTCCGCTCTCTCCCTCTCCCTATTTCCCTTTCCCCTTCTCCCCCCTCTACCTCCCTCCCCCCCGCTAACAGACCAGAAAACACACCGGCGAGCGACCGTTCCAATGCCACTGCTCCCGCCGCTTCTCTCGTCTCGACAACCTCCGCCAGCACGCACAGACAGTCCATGTCAACGAAGACATCCCCATCGACTCTCTTGCCGCCACCGGCACCCGCTTCCAGCGTCAGATCCGCACCGACCGGGTACGCCCGGCCAGCGGTAGGTCCCGCGGCTCGACGGCCGGCACCCTCGGAACACCCGTCCGCGGCCACTCCAAGTCGCTGTCGACGTCGAGCCTGGCCAGCGTCAGCTCTGTCGGCTCCACCGTGTACTCGACCCGCGAAGACATGCGCCGCCGCCCGGCCCCGCTCATCATGGCCGAGCCCCGGTCGAGGCTGTCGCTCGAGTCGCCCTACCGCGCCGGCCCTGACGGCTCCTACCGCCCCCTCACCCCCACCGAGTACTCCACGCCCTCGTCTGCCACATTCTCCAAGGGTCCCAGCAGTCCACGGTGGGGCTCCGCCATCGTGTCGCCGTCGCCGTCCCACAGCCGTTCCCACAGCATGTACTCCACTGGCGCGCGCACCCCCGGCCGCCGCCTTAGCGTGCCCTCCGCCTCGGTGAACCCGTTCCAGTCGCCCCAGGGCATCACCGGCGGCGGTCGCACCCTGTTTGGCCAGGGCGGCCCGCTCAACGCCTCCAACAGCGGCCTCTTCTCCCCGCCCACCAACGGCGGCGTCCTCGCTTCGCCCACCACCTCGACCGCCTCGGGCTGGTCCCGCCGGGACTCGACCTCCACGGCTGCCGACGAGAACTGGCGCCGCCGCACCTGGCACCCCGACACCAACAGCCCTTCGGGCGCCAGCCGCCTAAGCCAGATCATTTCCTCCTCGCAGTATCAGACCGCTGCCGTCGCCAACGTGCCGCTTGCCAATCCCGCCACCCAGCAGACCAACCTGCGCCTGCCCGGCATCGAGTCCTTTGATCCGCTGTTTCCCCACCACCAACACTCTGTGTCCCCTCCTCGTCGCGCCCCGTCGCCCATGGCCATCGATTCCGACAACGCCCCCACCGCCCGCCCCTCGTCGTCTGTGCTTCGCACCATGGAGTCTCCACCGGAGGATCGCCGCATGTCGAGCCAGTGGGACATGTCGCTCCACCGCGGTCTCACCCGGCTGGACATCACATCGGAAACCCCGCCGCGCGACAGCGCTGGCTCCTGGGCCAGCGAAGCCAACCGGGCCGTCATGGCTCAAGCCGAACAGGCTCTTGGCAATCCGTCCCAGCAGCAGCAGCAGCAGCAGCAGCAGCCGCTGTCGCAGAAGCCCACTGTTCGCTTCGAGGCCGACACCCGCATGACCTCGGACGTCTATGGCGGACACGACAGCGCGCCCATGCCATCATACAGTCGTGGCCACCAGCACACGGTCTCTGCGCCGACATACAACGCTGCCACCCCGCGGCAGCTGAAGCGCCAGGGCTGGTACAACGGTCCTGTCACGCCAACCTCCATGGCCGCAGCCGATTCGCGGGTCGGCGAACGCAGCATGGGCGACCGTGTCGATCGCATGGTCCACCCGAATCTCGTCAACGGCTTCTCTGGCTTCTCCAGCTTCCCCAGCCGTGTTCCCCAGACTGTCCACGAACACCAGCAGCCTTCGCCGGAGCCGCAGCCGTACGTCCACCAGCAGCAGGATCCTAGCGCAGCGGATCCGATGCGCCGCCTGCAGGCGCTGGTGGCTGTGGCCACCAGCGAGGGTTCCGCAGCCACGGCCTATTGATTTCCTCATCTAGCACACACACACACACACACACACGCATTCCTCTTCCATTGCTTTTGACCTTTGACGATTTTCACGACCATTTCTTACTCTTAATCGCGTTTTCGTATCTTTTTGCGTCTTTGTCTCTTTGATATCCGGCACTTTTTTTTACGACCGCCAACAAGGTCGACTGGGACCAGCACTACGGCAACGATCATTAGAGGGCGGGTATTATCAACCACGACCGGCATCAATAGTAGGGAAGGGGGAGGGGTACTTTGAGATATATGAACGGATCCTACGTCTCTGACAAGTGTTAAGGTTTCTTTTTTTCTCTTTTTTTTTTCTTCTTTTTCTTTCTTTTTCAACATGTTAGGCCTGGTTTCTTGGTTGGAGTTTGGATACCACGAATGAGATGTTTCTGCACTGAATGAGTGGTCGCTTGTTTCTTTTTTTTTTTTCTCCCCACTCTTCTTTCGGTTCTGATCCGCCCGGGGCCGTTTGTCTGGTTCAAGGTGTACTTTCAGTGTGCGTCGTGCTCTGACCGGGGGCACAGTTCCTTGTCGTGGGTTGGCCGTCTGGGAAACATGGAAGGTGGCTCATCAGCAATGATTAGACGAGGCCTGCGCAGACAGGCAGGTAGATGGATTGGTATAGGATTTGAGCATGGCAGTGATACCCCGTGGTATAATAGCATACAATCGTTTCGCTTCTTTTTTTTTTTTTTTTTTTTTCTTCTCTTTACTCTTTTCTCTCTTTTTGTCTCTTTTTTTCTTCTCTTTCCTCGTTTCCTTTCTTTTATACTCGTTATTAATCGTTTGTCATTGGGGATTACATTCAAGCTGCAATTCGTACTTTTAGCATTATCTACCAAATGAGCTTCATACAATGCCAGGCGCACCGAACCAGGTCGCTCGTGTGTACATGGCATACGAGCGCCACTCGTGTCGAGAGGCAGTCTAAATCGTTGCAAAGCGTGTATATGACATGGAGACCTCAACGCCAGCCAAGAGGAAAGAAAACAGGAAGACAACAAGGCAAGACAACAAGGCAAGACATTAAGACAAGACAAACAGGAGACAAAATAGTGTCGTCACCTCACCAGGTGAGCCCGCGACTACCTTTTTCAGAGGGCTAAGGGGGGGCCATCCTCCTCGGTGCCGCTTTAGATATCCAGCATGCTGCGGACCTGCTGCGGCTGTTCGTTGAGCGAGGCAAGCGTGCCGGTGCTGCGGCTGCGCGAGGAGCGGGTGTCGTAGACGGTGGCGCTGGTGGAGCGGCCGCGGGAGCTGGCGTCGTCGGCGGGGGAGTCGCGGTAGGCGGGCGGGGGCCCGTCGGCCATGAGGTCAGCGCGGCGGCGGGCGGCGGCGGCGGCAGCATCACTGTTGGCGCTGTCGGGGAAGAGCATGCTGGCGGCGGCGGCGACGGTGCGCTCCTGGCGGCGGCGGTCGGACTTGCCGCCGTAGGCGGAGTAGGAGGGGGCCTGGGAAGCCCGAGAGTTGGAGCGGACGGGCAAGTTGTTCATCTCCATCTCCTCAATGTCGTGGGCGCGGAAGTCCATGTTGCGGTCGACGCCCTTGGCGGTGGCGGAGCCGCCGCCGAGCTCGCGGACGTTGCGGGCGATGCGGTCGCGCATGCCGCCCGAGGGGTAATCGTTGCCGAGGCGGCGCCACCAGGCGGGCTTGTGGACGATGCCGAGCTCGCGGTCCATGGCCTCGCCGCGGACGCGGCGCTGGCGCATGAGCTCGCGGTCCTCGTTGGGGGCGGCCCAGCCGTAGAGGACCTGGACGAGCAGGATGAGGACGCTGGGGGCGTAGCCGCCGAGGAAGATGGCCAGGCGGCTGCCCTGGGCGTCGAGGGGCGAGTACTCAAACTGCCAGGCGCACAGGGCCTGGTAGGCGACCATGGCGAGGGCGAGGGGAAGCAGCAAGACAAAGCGCAGGGGCAGCTGGGCGGCGAGGCCGACGACGCGATGCAGCAGGCCGCGGGGGCGCGGCAGGTAGTGGCTCATGGAGTGGCGCAGCGACACCAAGATGGTGAGCCAGGCGGCCAGCAAGAAGAAGGCGGCGGCCTTGAAGCGGGCGTCGGTGGCGCTGGGGGCGGCCCGGGCGGCGGTCTGCTCGGGGCTGCGCTGCAGCTCGATGCGGCCCCAGCTGCGCGGCACGACCATGAAAAAGTCCATCCACCAGAAAAAGTAAAACACGAGCGGGATCAGCAGCTCGAAGCGGGCGCGGCGGTCCTCCTGGCCGAGCACAAACGGGTTCGGGTCGATAAACTGGCGTTCCTGCCAGCTGCCCCAGTGGCGGACGGCCTCCCAGACGACGGCCATGGCGCACATCTGCAGCAGCAGCCAGAAGAACGAGGTCAGCACAATGGGCAGCTGCACGAGATAGTAGCGGTCGACGTCAATGTTGGTAAAGAGCGAGACCAGGGCGGCGGCGCAGGCCATCACGGCCCAGTACCACTGCCAGCGCCGGCCGATGGGGTAGAAGCGCTTCTCGGCCGGCAGGTGGCGGCGGCCGTGCTTGCTCAGGCACAGCAGCGTGAACAGCAGCAGCACGCCGTACACGCAGGCAAAGGCGATGCCCGCCTTGGCCCGCGTGCCAATGGCGTTGATGGGCGTGTAGCAGCTCGTCGAGTTGATAAAGGTGCCGTTGGGGTACACCAGCTGCGGCGTGTACGGCGCAAACGTCAGCAGACAGCGCGAGCCGTTGCTCAGCGTGCCGTTGTCGTAGAGCGTGTAGTTGTAGTACTCGAGCGTCGTCAGGTTAAAGTGCACATTGCCGATGACCGTGTCGGACGAATTGTCGCCGTCCGGGAACGCGATCAGGTCGCGGGCGTCAAAGATCTGGAAGTGTGCCATGGCGGAGGAGGGGGGGGGAGGAGAAGAGTCGAGGTGAAGGCGGTCGAGAGGTCGAGGTCGAGGTCGGGGTTGTCGAGCGATCGACTCGATGTCTTGGCAAACGTCAATGGAGACTGCAGACAATTTGGAACGACGGATGCAACGACGGACACAGCTCTGGACTCGAACACGCCGATACCACAAAGTGCAGTCTGCAGCCAAGAAACCGATGCAAGCAAATGATCGATCCAAAAAACGCACCCCCAAAGACGGCAGCGTCGCGAAAAAACAAGGAACGCCCGGAAAGTGTGGCACGCGGTGGCTTTAATACGTCCGCGGCAGAAGAGACCGCTCTAGTCGCGAGTGCTCCGCAGCAGAGAGAGAGAGAGGCGACCTTCCAGCAGGATTTAGCGGCGGGGAACGCTCTGCTCGCGCTGCCTGCGCTTGCCGAAGCTCCGGGTGGTTCTTTTTTTTTTTCGTTAATCGCTCACTGGCGGAAAGGTCGGGACGCAGGGGCCAAGCAGAAGCCGCGAAGCATCCGTCGCCCGCACCCACTTTGCCTGGCTGCAATCTCTCGTCTTATCGGTGCTCGTATTTACGTGCCTGCGATTTGTCTCTGTTTCTGCTATTGTTTTTGCTATTGTTTTGCTATTTTTGTGTTATTTCTTTGCATTCCCAGCCGTTGGGGCAGGGAAAAAGAGGGCGAAAAAAAAATGAAAAAGAAAAAACCCTGTTTGTAGTTGTAATAGTGGTATTACTCGTACGAGCAGAGGCCAAACCACGCCGCACCGCCTAATTCAGCACCCACAGTACGTGCTGCTGGCCACTGTACATATAGACGGACTGCGACTGCACTTGCCACTTTGGATCGGCATGGCATGGGCGTCATCCGTGTGGCCCACTTTGCATCATCCCTGATTGGCTCGAGCTCCACGGCGACCTTGTTCGTGTCCACCGCAATAATATCGGACGTGGTCGAAAAACAAGCCCACGTCCAGCGACCAGCCGTGAGTGATCCCCCTCGCCCAGCGACAATGGCCGAGCCAGACGACGACCAGTCTTCGTACATTGACTACGAGACCTTTCTGGCCCCGGACTTTGACCCCTTTGCCTTTGCCAACACCCTCGTCTTGGCCACCAACGACCCCAACGATGCACCCTTAGACCTGTCCACCCCCCTGTCGAGGGTGCTCTTTGACATCCAGGAGATCGACTCCCACATCGACATCTTCACCGCCCGCTCCGCCGTGCCGCTGCTCACACACGCCAAGGAGCAGACCCAGGCGAGCACCCGCATCGTCACCGATCTCGAGCCCCAGATCCAGTCGCTCAACAACAGCTACCGCCAGCTGGAGAAGGAGGTCATCCAGAAGCATGCCGAGGCCGACGAGATCCGCCAGGTCGCCCTGAACCTGTGGGAGACGCTGCGGCTGGGCCGTGCCGTCAGCCGCTGTCTGCAGCTGGGGCGCCAGCTCGAGGTGCAGTATGCCGAGCTGTCTGGCGGAACTGCTACAGCAGCATCAGCAGTCGGCAAAAAAGAGGACCACCGCGCCCTGGTGCGCTGTGCACACACCATCCTCTCGCTGCGCGAGATGCTGCAGATGCAAAAGGCGCCCGGCGAGGAAGGCTGCGGCCTGGACCGCGTCGACGCCGTCCGCCGTCTGCAGACGTCCGTCGTCGCCCCCGTCGAGCGGTCGGTGCGCGAGGCGGCCGAGCGCATCGTCCGCGAGTTCTCGCTCGGCTCCATCGCCCAGAACATGACCTTTGCACAGTCGGAGGAGGCCAAGGCCCGCACCGTCTCGGCCCTCCTGTGCCTCTATCTCCTGTCGCCCACTCCTACCGCTACTCCCCCGTCGGGCAAGAGCGAGGCCTGGTCCCCCTCCGCCCTGCTGCAGGCCCTCGAGGCCTACCTGCGCGCCGCCCTGCAGAGCAGCCTCAGCGCCCTGGCCCGCTCGCTGGCTAGTCTGCCGTCGCTCGAGCGCACCCTCGCCGAGGTCAGCGCCCGCTGCCAGAACATTGTCGCCCTCGCCCTGCTGCTCGAGTCCACCAAGGCCCCCGCCCACCCGCTGCGCGCCCGCCTGACCATCCCGCCCGCCGTCGCCGAGAACACGAGCCTCATCCAGCCGCTGCTGGCCCGCCTCGAGACCGGATCGCTGCCCTCTTACTTTTGGCGCACTCTCGCCAGCAACCTCTCCACCCGCGTCCAAGACATTATGAACCGCGGCGGCGCCGCCGCCCGCACCCTCCGCAGCAACAAGGCCAGCGTCAGCGACGCCATCCGCGAGGCCGTCGTCCGCGGCATGCAGCCGCCCTCGGCGCTCGCGGGCGGCCCGGGCCAGGGAAGAGGAAAGCCCGCCGAGGGCAAGGGGCCCACCTGGGAGCGGGAGATTGCCGTCATGGTGGGCAGCGTGGCCGGGAATCTTGGCCGGTAGCCTTGTGCCAATCGATACATGCCAAACACCCTGGTGGTGATGATTGTCCGCTCCGTTGCATGCCTTTGTGAACGTTTGCTGAGTCATCAACGCTTGACGCCATCTCCTAGAACGGAGTGGCCGCGCCCCACTTACACTCGAAAGGGGAGCAAATTTTTGGACTGACTCAACGAGATATCCCCGGACCTGGCGGCGAGCCTGCAAAGAGCGTGCCAGTCTTTTTTTCTTTAATTTTCTCTTTTCTTGCTTTACTTCGTTTTACTCTACACCGACCATGTCCAACACGCACATCCTCACCCTGTCCTGCCCGGACAAGCCGGGCATCGTGCACGCCGTCACCGGCGTGCTGGCCTCGCTCAAGCTCAACGTCCTGGACCTGCAGCAGTTCAGCGACCGCGATTCCGAGACCTTTTTCATGCGCGTGCACTTTGGGCCCACGGAGACCGAGTCCACCGACTTTCTGGTCGAGCCCTTTGGCAAGCTGGCCGCCGAATTCCAATGGACCTACGACATCCGCCCCATCTCCCGCAAGGTCCGCGTCATGATCATGGTCTCCAAGACCGGCCACTGCCTCAACGACCTGCTGTTCCGCGTCAAGGCCGGCCTGCTGCGCGTCGAGGTGCCCCTCGTCGTGTCCAACCACAACGAATTCGCCGACCTCGTGCGCTCCTACGGCATCGAGTTTGTGCACCTGCCCGTCACCAAGGACACCAAGGCCGAGCAGGAGGCCCGCGTGCTCGAGCTCGTCCGCCAGCACAACATTGAGCTCATCGTGCTGGCGCGCTACATGCAGGTGCTGTCGCCCACCCTGTGCACCGCCATGTCCGGCCGCATCATCAACATCCACCACAGCTTCCTGCCCAGCTTCAAGGGCGCCAAGCCCTACCACCAGGCCTACACCCGCGGCGTCAAGATCATCGGCGCCACCGCCCACTTTGTCACCGCCGACCTCGACGAGGGCCCCATCATCGAGCAGCGCGTGTCGCGCGTCGACCACAGCATGGCCCCCAAGGCCCTCGTCGAGGAGGGCGCCAACGTCGAGAGCCAGGTGCTCGCCGCCGCCGTCAAGTGGTACTCGGAGAAGCGCGTGTTCCTGAACGGCGCCAAGACGGTCGTGTTCAACTAGGGGGGAAGCAGACGGAGGTTTAAAAAAAAAAGACGAGATCTAGATCTAGATGATAGACTACGGGCATACATAGCCAACATCCCCCTTTGTACATACCAGGCGGCATTCTGAGACAGCGTCACGCCCACCAGCACGGCACGTCTGATGCGGCAATTAAAAACACAAAAAAGTTTCAACTCCATGCTCCCCCGCGCGCGCGCCTTGGCTGTGGCAGGATCTCCACCTGCGATGCAGATCTGTCAATAGTGACGAGCGACTTCGGACAGCTCCACGAGAGCCTGTCCCCGTCCATTGTAGCGGCCACGACACCCATGCCGTGCCGATGGTCGTCTTTAAAACTCAAATTGACCACAGCGCGATGGAATCCGCACCCATTGGGTCGTAATTGGCTTGTTTGCGTGCAAAGCGGCCCCGTCCATGTCAAAGTGCGAGCATGCACCCCCAAGCGTGCTTAGTCATTTTGTCGTCATTGGTCAGCGTGGTGGGTTATTTCGTTGCCTGAAGCTCCTTCCCCCATCGCCAGCCAACCCACCATCGCCTGCCGCACTCTGCCGTCCACATCCACGTCCCATCCACGCCCGCCATGGCAGACCACCCCGCGCCTGCGCGCCGCTGGCGCATCGCCCTGCCCGAGCCGCTTGCGCGCCTGGGCAGCTACCTGCACCGCGGCACGCACGCCGCCTGGCTGCCGCTGCGCGGCATCTGGTACTTTTTGCGCCATCGCGACTTTTACCCCCTCTTTCTCGGGCGGCTGCTGCCGCTGTCGGTCATCTCGCTGCTCGTCTACTTTATCCTCTTTACCTTTGCCTTTCTGCCGCAGTTTGCCTTTTTGGCCCTGTTCCACGGCTGGGGCGCCTGGGTCAGCGCCGTGGTGCTGGTGCTGGGCGAAGGGCTGGTGATCACCCAAGGCCTGTTTGAGGGCTTCTTTGTGGACGAGTGCCGCGTGGACGTGTTTGATGTGCGTCTCTTCCGGCGCCCCTCTGGTGCTTCTTCACACGCTAACTTCCCCTTCCAGGCCACCCTCATCAACTACGGCTACGTCGACCTCGTTGCCCCCCACCGCCTGCTCTTCCCCGACGCCCCCAACGCCGTCAAGATGCTCGGCAAGCCCACCTCGTCGGCCGCCTACCAGCCCTGGAGCGTAGTGCAGATCGTCGAGCTCGTCCTTTGCCTGCCGCTCAACCTCGTCCCCTACGTCGGCATGCCCGCCTTTATCATCATCACCGGCGCCCGCCTCGGCAAGCTGTCCCAGTACCGCTGGTACAAGCTGCGCGGCCTCAGCCGCAAGGACCGCAAAAAGGAAATCCGCGACCGCGCCTGGGACTACACCTGGTTCGGCACCGTCGCCATGCTGCTCGAGCTGGTCCCCGTGCTGTCCTTTTTCTTTTTGCTGACCACCACGGCCGCCTCTGCCATGTGGGTGGCCGAGATGGAGGCAGATATGCGCAAACCGGCCGCCCCGGCGGCTGACAACGACGCCGGCCACAACCACTACGAGGACGACCCGGTGTGATGTCGAGGTGGAACAAGTAATACTTGGTTTCTATGTTTTTTTTGTATTAGTACAATCTGTTCTACGATATCTAGTGTTTCAATTTCATGCCACGTCTTGATGTCAGGATGCTGCACATGCATCCCAAACAAGAAACTACAAAGAACTCGTTGTGTATATCCGGCAAGACGGCCACGTTGCCTTCCTACGCTTTTTTTTCTTGATCTCCGGTAGGACGCCGCGGAGACATCCTCGCCTTCGGTCCGATGGCTAGATCTGGGCCGCTGGCAGCTATGATTGCTCTTTCCAAACCAGGAACGAAAAGGTCACCATGCCGTACGCTTTACCGACAAATCCGACGCGCCTTAGCTTTAGACGGCCGCGTCATGAAGGCGCGTCCCTTCCATTTTCTGCCACGTTCCCGGCTCGTTCTTTCCAAACCTGGGGGTTCTCGTCTAACAGAACCAATTCGGGAACCGCGTCCAGACGCGACGCTGGCTGATTTCACAGAAATGTTGAAAGATTCTCTTATATGACCCTTGTTCTTATTCCCTCCATTCTTCTTTTCCCTCGATCCGTTCTTTCGCCTCTTCCCTTTTACCACCTTCTCTCTTCTTGTCCTCGCTCATCCCCGTTGCGTCCACTCTTACGCCCAACACAGCTTCCGTTCAAGCCATCACGTTCTTTTCCACTCTAAATCTGACTCGAATCAGCTACCAGCTTCATTCCTTTCCAATTGTGCCCATTCTCGCTTGTCCTCGTGCTCACAGCAAAATGTTCACGATGAAAGCAGGCGTCTTGGCCGTTTTGGGCCTCGTGTCCAACGCAGCAGCCGTTCCCTTCAGGCATGTCCCAAGAGAGATTCATTTGCATACTATCGTGCTGACTTTCCCGACAGTAGCAGTTTCGGCCCAGACACTGTGATGTCTGCCAGCCTCACGGTTGATCCTGACGCGCCAGTTACTGCTTGGACACCGATAATTATGTCCCCTCCGCGTCCGAGCATCGAGGCATCTTCGACATCTACTTTAGAGACGCTCTACACCACAGTGGTCGAGACATTTACCATTCCTCTCGAACCTACATCCACTGTTCCGAATCTTGTGCCACCCAACGGATCGAATATCACAGCAACCTTTACGGTGCCTGCTGGCTCGTCGGGCTCCACGACGCTGCTTCACACATTCACGGCTTCTCCCCTTAGCCTCGCTACCGGGATGGGCCCAATGAATAGCATGATGCCCCCACCAAAGGTCCCTCAACCCTCCATCTCTGTGGATACTTTTGTACCGTCGTCTACGGGTCATATCCCAACTCCTCCGCCAACTTTGGTCACCCCTAGCGAGCCCATTCCACTCGTGCCTGGGACCATGAGCCCTTGGGCTGAGACGGTTCATTCCCTGAAAACTACAGTTACCCTCCTTCCAGAATTTCCATCCCCCCTTGTCACCCCAACCTTACTCCCAGACACGACCTGCACTACGACAACCACTACTTCGGACACCACTTGCAGTTCCACGACCACTTCTTTGGACACGACCTGCACTTCTACAACCACTACTTTGGACACCACTTGCGAGACTTCCACTACCACTACTACGACCACCACTTCGGAGACATGTCTAACCAGTGAGACAGAAAACGCTGAAACACGCACCCTCACCGGGGAACCGGTGACTTTGACTTATCTTCTGACAACAATGGTGACGATTACTGCCGATATTGGCCCGACTACAACGCCATACTCAACCACAGCGAATACTGGCGCTGTTAGCGGTAATATGCTTACATTGACATACACGCTTCCTGGTGGCCCAGACCGCTCTTCACGTGTTGTGACATTCACAACCCCGCGACCACAGCCGTCGGAATCTTCTTTCTCTTTAACCTCCGCAGCCTCTGCAGCCTCTTCGGACATCTTTCCGACGGCTTTTTCCAGTGCTCCGCCGCCAATGAGCGCTGGTTCGGGCTCATCTCTCCCATTTTCTGTTCCCTCTTCTGTCAATGCAACTTCAGTCTTCTCGTTTCCCACAGCGGCCAGTTATGTGGGTACCACTTTCGCGACGTCCTCGCTGGCTGCCAATTCCAGCCTTGCGTCGTTTTCCATTTCGTCTACCTCGAGTGTGGGCACATTGAGCTCAGTGTCTGTGAATGGAAGTGCGCTGCCACTATTCACCATTTCCTCCCTCCGCAGCAGCTCGCCGGCCCCAACTTCTATACCTGGGACCGCTTCCTCGTCACCCAGCTTCATCCTACTGACCATGACCACGACCCTCATCAGTTCCAGTCCAGCATCGTGGACAACGGTTGAAGTGTCTAGCGTGTCGGTGATGCCTTCCATGTCGGGGACGAATGCATCAACGTCTGTATTTTCGTCAACGAACAGTACTGCGTCGACTTCCGTCTTCAGCACGGTCACTCTTCCTACGGAATCGCTGCCACAAACCGGTAGCACGTCGACCAGTCCGACGGGCACGAGTAGTGTGACACATGATGTGCATTCTACGCCGCATGCGAAGCGTGTTGATTTCAACTCATAATACTAACAGCACTCTCCTGTAAGCATTCCCAGAGCATCTTCATCTAAACAAGACCTCAAGCTGACATGCCTCCTGTCAATCTAGTCTGATGGCCTGGCTGTCGTATTCCGTCTAATAAAACTTTGGCGTTTTGCCAATCCATATCAAAGTGTCCCATCCAGCAAGGCTTCCCTTAATTTATATTCAAGACATCTGTACATTTCTTCACCGTTTCATGGATGGTTCAACACAAACAGGTAATTTGACAAATGGAGTGTCGAATGGAAGCGACAGAGGTCCTTGCGAGTTTAACGTGAGCAGATTGCGCCATGTGGTATCGGATGTGCTCATCATTACGTTTTGCCCCAAACCCCACGCCGTGCAATCTTTCACCAGAGGTGGTTAATACAGTCTCCTGTTCCAACTTGGCCTCAGATTTATTGGTGGATGAGATTGGCAGCGGATCTGCGGTCTGGTGGTCTTTGTGCTGATCCAAGTTTGAGGATGTCATTGTCAATGTGAAGGGTCTAGTGGTGCAGCGGGACATCAGTGCGAATGTGCTTCTCCGCTTCCAGGAGCATCTCGTGTCATCAATCTTTGCACATGTTAGGTTTGCTAAGCATTATTTTCATGTTTGTTTGTAATGTAGGTACGGCATGAGGTAGGCTGTTCTTAATATGGGTAACGGGATCGCAAGAGGATTAAAATTTAAGTGTTGATAACCAGCAGTCCAACGTTTGATTTAGGAAGACGGTCAGGAGAAGCAAGGTATTCGTACGATGTTTGATATCAGCCATGGGATTTAGGATGTTCCGCGCATCTCGGTGCTTTGTAATCAGGACAGTGGAGTCGCATCGGATGCAAGCCGCGAGTAAGCGATATCCGATCTCGGCTTACGGAGCGCTGTGCTTGGCAGCTGTTACCGCAGCATGGCGAATCGGGATTTGTTGCGGAGCGCCCTACGGACGACATTTGCGGCCGGCGGCCGGGGCCATGGCGGAAATAACAAAGTTGCCGCGGTTGCTATGGGTGCTTTTTCTCCGCAATTTGCATGTTGGGGCACTATGCAACAAGTCATAGGGACTGAAAATGGACCGATAGCCCCCTTATTTTAGGAGGGAAAGTCTCGCAACATGCCGAGCGACAACCAGGGATGGATTTTTTGCTGGTCCTAGGACCACCCGCGTCAGGTGTTCGTGGGTCAGCCACACGAGATGCTCGAGATACGAATGTTCCCATGTACCTAAAAGCGGGGAGGATGTAATGATCCGACATTGCCATGTACGAGTAGTTGGCGGAGGGTTTTATCTGCTGCCGCCAAAGTTTCCGGGGTCTGCAGGGTATGCCGGAACGCGGCATCTCATACTCGTAAGCCCTGAAGCCCGCTCCTTGCCCGGGATAGGTTTCCCGTTGCAATCGCTGGCTCGCCGAAGCAGGAGAAGAAATGGAAAATTACAAGAAGAAAGAGACCAAAAAAAATCTACAAAACAACCATCAAAGTGCGATTTGAAATTAGCACACTCGTACATTCCCCTGGGAGTCAATTGCTAGAATTTACACACATTAGTTAAAAACTCTTCGGCATATTCAACGGCCCCCCCCCCCCCTTCCATTACCACATAGATAGTCACGATCCCGTGTTCGGGTGAACATTATCCGCAACCCCCCCCCATTCCTACTACCTCGGCAGCTCATATACCGGCCAAGCGGCCTGCATAAGAGCCATGCGCGGGACGTCAGAAAGTCGTGGCAGCAGCGGTGACTCTGGCAGCGACTTACCACTAGACGTCGACATGGAGAAAGCGAGCGGCAGGTTATCGGCGACGGCGGAGACGGAGACGGAGACGGCGACCCAGACCCAGATCCAGACCAAGACGGAGACAAAGACGACGCAGACGCCGACGCAGACGGCCGTGTCGCCAGAGCACACGGACAATGACGACGACGACGACGTCGAGGTGGCAGACGACGACCACCAGCGGACATGCGGCGGCACCGGCGACGATGCTGTGGCCGACGACGCGCCCCCGAGCGTGCTGGACCGGGTGCTGAGCCGGACGAGCTCGCGCTGGCGCCCGGGGCCGCCGCCGGACGGGGGATGGCACGCGTGGTTCATGTGTAGGTGGGAGGGGGGAAGTCGACTGTGCGAGACGAGGACCTGGCTGACCCAGCTGAATTGACAGGTTTCTGCGTGCACCTGGTGATTATGAACACCTGGTGAGTGATCTGCTGTGGTCGGGTTTCAGCTGTCGCTAACAGCACAGGGGCGTCATCATCTCGTTTGGCATCTTTGAGACGTACTATGTGAGCCTGCTGGGGCGGCCGCCGTCGGACGTGGCGTGGATCGGGTCGATCCAGATTTTGTTATTGTTCTTTGTCGGCACGCTGACGGGGCGGCTGACGGACGCGGGCTACTTCCGGGCGCTGCTGGCGACGGGCTCGGTGCTGCAGATTGTGGGCATCTTTACGACGGCGCAGGGGACGCGGTACTGGCACTTTGTGGTGTCGCAGGGGCTGGTGATGGGGCTGGGCGACGGCTGCCTGTTCTGCCCATCGCTGGCGGTGCTGAGCACGTATTTCAGCCGCAACCGGGCGCTGGCGCTGGGGCTGGCGGCGTGCGGCAGCGCGTCGGGCGGGCTCGTGTTCCCGGCCATTGTGCGGCAGCTGCTGCCGCGCATCGGCTTCGCCTGGACGATGCGCGTCATTGGCTTCCTGCAGCTGGCGACGCTGGTGGCGGCCAACCTCGGCCTGCGGCCGCGCCTGCCGCCCCGCCGCTCCGGCAGCCTCGTCGACTGGGCGGCGTTCCGCGAGGCCGAGTACTCGCTGTACGCGTCTTCAGCGTTTTTTGTGAGTCCCCGGCCCCTGGGAGGCAGCGTTTGTTGTCTATGTACTAACGCTACTGGCAGTGCTTCTGGGCCATCTATGTCGTCTTCTTTTACCTCGCCTCTTTCACGCGCGACATTATCGGCTTCTCGTACACCGACTCGCTCAACCTGCTGCTCGTGCTCAACGGCCTGGGCACGATCGGGCGGGTGGCGCCCAACTACGCGGCCGACATCTACGGGTCGGTCAACCTCTTTATCCTCTTTGGCGTGCTGTCGGCGCTGGGCGCGTTTTGCTGGGTGGCGGTGACGACGCCGGCCGGGCTGTACGTGTGGACGGTGTACTACGGGGTGGTGTCGGGCGGGGTGCAGTCGCTGTTCCCGGCCGGGCTGACGAGCATGACGGCGGACATTAGCAAGACGGGGGTGCGGCTGGGCATGGTGTTTACGATCAACGGCATTGCCTGCCTGACGGGGCCGCCGATTGCAGGGGCGGCCATTTCGGCAGCAGGCGGCGGCTATCTGGGAGCGCAGCTGTTTATGGGGGCAGCGCTGACGGTGAGCGCCGTGTTTGCCATGGCGACGCGGGTGGTGCTGGCGAGGAAGGGCAAGGGGTGGCGGGAGAGGGTGTAGGTGGAGGAAGATCTTGCTGTAGGGTATTGGTAGACTCATCATTGCGCTGGTAAACTCGCTGGTAAACTCTGTACAGCCACCGTCAACACAGACTCTGACATACACCCACCGTCAGTCATCCCCTCTTATCACTCAACAGCGAAAAGTTCCACATGCGCAGCATGGCATAGCGCGCCCAGTTGGCCCCCAGGAAGCCCAGCAGCCACATGGGCCCGCTGAGGGAGCCGAGCATGATGGTCTCGCGGGTGCCGCCGAAGCGCCAGGGCCCAATCTCCCAGCCAGGCCCGCGCAGGGCCTCGGCGGCGACGCGGCGGGCGTAGGCGGCGGCGGACATGCGGGTGCCGCTGCCGGCGCGCTGGCCGAGGTGGCGCATGGGGGCGTAGAGGCTGGCGGCGGGCCAGGGCGTCGGGGGGCTGCGCTTGCCGAGCTGGGAGGCGATAAAGGCGGTGGTGACGTTGAGGACGCGGACACCAAAGGGAGCCATCTCAACGCTGAGGGTGCGGCTGTAGCTGGCGATGGCGGCCTTGGTCATGGCGTAGGCGCCCTTGAAGGGGAAGGGCAGGGACTCGGCGGCGGACGAGATGTTGACGACGAGGCCGCGGGCGGCCAGCAGCTGCGGCAGCAGGGCGTTGGTCAAAGCAACGACGGCAAAGACGTTGGTCTCAAAGAGGGCGCGCAGGCGGGGGAGCTCGACGTCGGCGAGGGGCATGGGGTAGGTGATGCCGCTGGGGGGTCAGGAGTGGTCAGCGGGGGAGGTTGACAGACGACGAGACGACGAGACGGGGGGAACCCACGCATTGTTCACCAGAATGTCCAGACGGCCACCGGTGAGATCAGACACCTTTTGGACAGCCGCCTCGATGCTCGCCGCCTGGTCCACGTCCAGCAGCAGCGTGTCCATGCCCAGGGCGGCCAGGTCCGCCAGGGCCTCTGCACGGCGGGCCGTGGCGATGACGCGACATCCTGGTAGCGTCAGATCGGCGATCCTGTAGCTCCTCTGTAGCTTTGCAGCCTTTGCAGCCCCTCACTGACCTCGGCCGTGGAACTCGCGGGCCAGCGCGTTGCCGATACCGCCGGGCGAGCAGCTGCAGACTAGGTTAGCGAGCGTAGACAGCGGGCGTGCACGAGCGTGTGTCGCTGCCTACCCGGTGATCAGCACCCATTGCGCAGACGGGACGGCCATCTTGAGTCAGAAGCTGTACTCGTAGGGGAAAAAGCTGGCGTCCAAATTTGTCGCGTTACTCGCACTTGCCAGACATGAACGCAGCCACACGTGACACAAATGGGTCATCGGGTCTTGCCAAAACCCGAATGCCAGATTCGACCCCTGAATCCAGCCAAGATACGAGCTCGTAGTACGACGCTCATCTCGGACAGTTTTCTGCCACATACGACGAGTACGAGCAGCCATGGCGGCTTTCTATTTTTTCCACTCGGAGGGCGCCGCCCCCCTGGAAGCTAACTCGATGGCTCCAGATACGCTTGCGCCATGGCTTACGAGCGGCCTCGGGAGTGGCCAGTCGCCCTCGACTCCATCGAACTACTGCAGCTGACCAAGCGCAGCCACCCGCAGTCAAGCGCAGTCCAGCACCATCTGATGGAGGCTTTTTTTTTTTTTTTTTTTTTTTTTCTTTTTTTGGCTCCCGACACTCTGGCAGCGGCGTTGGCAGCAACGCTGACAGCGGTCCTGGCGGTGGAGCGAAAAACAAGTCCATGGTCCTGGAGTCCTATTCGGGCTGCTCTCCGGCCGCCGTCGCTGCAACGCTGCGATGGACCCCCCAGCAGGAGCCCACAGCGGACATTGGACGAACGACGGTGCGCCATCTCGGTGGAGCCGCGATGCGTAGTGCCTCCTGAGGACTGGGCGTGCGGCTCTGGAAGGAGTGGGCAGAGGCCGGAGCCAGAGAGCTGCGAGATGATTACGAGTTAGGAGCCACTTCCACTTCAGAGCCACTCCCACTCAGAGCCACTCCCACTCAGAGCCACTCCCACTCAGAGCCACTCTTCAGTGCCACTCTTCAGAACCACTCTTCAGAGCCACTCCTCCAGAGACACTGTCAGCCCTAACGCTACCCCTCCCCGGTAATGTCCGCGGGCTGGGGCGAATGGTCGCCGGCCATATCTGCCTGGGAACACGACCGGATCCTGGTCGCACACACAAGTCGACGACGGGTCACACACGAGCGTCGACGGGGCACACACGAGTTGACGGGGCACACACGAGTTGACGGGTTGCACATACCAGAGTGTTCTCGTGGTTGACCACGGTTGCGCCAGAGTGTCGACGGCTGGCTGCAGTTGACGCCTCTTGCCAGCGTGTCCTCGCAGCTGGCTGCACATCAGAGTGCGCTCGACGACAGCGTGCCCTAGCTGACCGTTGCACATGCCAGCGTGTCCTCGGAGCAGAGATATATTGCACTGCTGCTGCGCTGCTGCGCTGCTGGTTCGCCGACTTCACCGTCTGCCAACCTCACCATGTTCTGGTTCGCTGTCGCCTCTCTGGGCCTGGCCTGGCTTCTGTCCATGGCCCAGCGCTTCTACACCAACTACCGCCACGCCCGCCAGAGCGGACTGCCACTGGTGCTGCTGTTTGTGAACCCGCAAAATGTGCGTCGCTTTCCGGCTAACGCTCTTGGCGTGCTTCCCCGCTGACTATACGCCAGGTCCTCTACGTCATCCTCAATGCTGCCCTCCGCCCCCTGCTCGAGCGCTGGCTGCCCGCGGCCGTCTTTGACCGCATCAAGGTCGGCCTCTACGGCTGGGACTTTGCCGACAAGCACGCCGTCCACGATCGCCTCGGCCCGGCCTTTATAGTCGTCACCGCCGGCCGCAACGAGCTGTGGTGTGCCGACCCGGCCATGGCCCAGTCCGTCCTGGCCCGGCGCCGCGACTTCCGCCAGCTGCCCGAGGCCACCCGGGTGATGGGCTTTCTGGGAGGCAACGTGCTCACGGCCAACGACGACGCCTGGTCCCGCCAGCGCAAAATCGTCGCCCCCAACCTCAACGAGCGCGTCAGCGCCGTCGTGTGGCGCGAGGCCCGCGCCCAGGCCGCCCAGATGGCCGCCTATATGCTGCGCCAGCCCGGCGGCCGCACCCGCCGCTCCGTCGCCGCCGTCCGCGCCATTGCCATCAACGTGCTCGGAGAGGTCGGCTACGGCCAGCCCAAGCCCTGGAGCCCCTACGAGCTGCCCCGCGACCCCACCGCCCCGCTGTCGTACATTGACGCCATCTCGCTGACCACGGAGCTGCTCATCGCCTCAGCCTTTGTGCCGCCGTGGCTGCTGAGCCTGTCGGCCATGCCCATGGTGCTGCAGACGCTGGGCGCCGCCCTGCGGCAGCTGCCGGGACTGACCCGGGAGATGCTCGAGCAGGAGCGGAGGCGGCAGAAAACAGTCGGAGCCGTCTCTCACGACGGCGATGACGACGGTGTGCGCGACAACATTATGAGCCAGCTGGTGCGGCTGTCGGACGAGATCAAGGCCGGCCGGAGTGACGACGTCCACCCGTCGGCGGGCGACCCCGCTTCCGACCACTCCGGCCTCCACCTCTCCGAAGACGAGATCGCCGGCAACATGTTCCTCTTCACCGGCGCCGGCTTCGACACCACCGCCAACACCATGGTCTACGCCGTCATCCTGCTGGCCGCCTTTCCCGACAAGCAGGCCTGGCTGCAGGAGGAGCTCGACCGCGTCTTTGGGGCGCCGGGCACGGCGACGGCGACGGCGACGGCAACGGCGACGGCCGACCTGCCCGAGCCCGACTATGCCAGCGTGTTTCCGCAGCTCGTGCGGTGTCTGGCCGTGATGGTGAGAAAGAGAGAAAGACGCACAGAACACAGACGTACAGAACACTGACAACCCAGTTCGAGACCCTCCGCCTCTTCCCCCCCGTCATCCACATCTCCCGCCACACCGTCGCCCCCCAGACGCTGCACACCACCGGCCGCCGCCCCTGCCACCTCGCCGGGCCCTACACCGTGCACGTCAACAACATGGCGCTGCACTCGTCGCCGGCGCTGTGGGGCAAGGACTCGGACGCGTTCCGGCCGGAGCGGTGGGTCGGCGGCGATGACGACGACGACGACGGTGATGACAACAACGTTGACGGACCGTGGGACCGGAGCCGGAACCACGAAAGTCGGGACCCCCACCCCTCCCACCTCCGCACGCCCGCCCGTGGCACCTTTTCGCCCTGGTCTGGCGGCCCGCGCGTGTGCCCCGGCCAGAAAATGTCCCAGGTCGAGTTTGTCGTCGTCATGGCCACGCTCTTTTGGCGGTGCCGTGCCAGTGCCGCGTGCCGGCCCGGCGAGAGTGCGGCGCAGGCGCAGCGCCGCCTGGGCGACCTGATGCAGGACAGCACGCCGCGGCTGACGCTGCAGGTGAACCGGCCCGAGGAGGTTGAGCTGGAGTGGGTGGAGAGGGGAGTGGCAGTGGCTGGGGTTTGAGAGAGAGGCTGGGCGAAGGGAAGCTGGGACCCATATACTGTAGGGGTCCATTCGGGACCATTCGTACGACGCTCGTACGGTCCAAGCACGAGTTGCAGAGGTCTAGAAGCCGTCTCGTCGCACCCAGGCCATGCACAGATAACGCCACGACGTCCCCCCCCGGCTCTCCACGACTGCGACTACGACTATAATACTCGCCGACCCTGCGCACGACCCACTTTGGGCGTCAGGCTGCCCGCGATAAGACGGCAAACACGTTGTACAAAATAGTATTTGTATCTCACGGCAGAACGGCAGAACGGGAAATGGGAAATGGGAAATGGGAAATGGGCAATGTGTGGGGGTTAGTGGGTGCTGCATTAGGCGCTCGCCAAGTTGAGTTGCTACAGACGGCAGACAGCGGTCAGAGCCGCAGTGGAAAAAAGACAAGAAGAGAAGGAATAAGACCAAATAGGCCAAGCACAAGAATAGGCCTCAGATAGGGCAATAACAGGACCAAGTAGGCCAAGATCAACAACAGGACAAAACAAGAACAAAACAAGAATGGGACCGGACCAGAACAGAACAGAACAGACAGAACAGACAAAAGACAGACATCACTCATTGACGACGGCCCACTTGCCGACGCACCGACGCGCCCACGCGCCCACGCATCCACTTCCACCCTCATCCACTCGCCGACCAACGCGAGCTCGCCCACTTTGTGTCTACACCGTACTCATTGAGCACACAGACACTCTTCACCGCTGCCACCGCTGCTGCCACCTACACCGCCTACATGGCCTGCACCGCCTGCGGCCCCTCCATCACAGCAGTGCGCTGCTCGTCCAGCAGGAACGGCCCCATGCCGACAAAGCGCTTCGAGGGCAGCAGGTAGAAGCAGCGGGTCTGCTGGATCTCCTTGCCGCGGTCGCCAAAGTAGCGCCCCGTCTCAAAGCTCCACGAGTCGTTGGCCCGCACCCAGACGCCCATGCCGTCAATGTAGGTGCGCGCCTCGTCCGCCGTCGTGCCCTGCCACTCGACGTCGACAATGGCGTTGAACTCGGCCAGCGCCTCGTCGAAGCGGCGCAGCCGCTCGTCGTGGATCACGCACACGCGGTCAAACGCCGCCTGCACGTCGCTGATGCCCTCCTGCTGCATCACAATCGTGATAATGTTGTGCTCGTCGTCGCCAGTGGCCTGCTCCTTGTTGTACGAGAGGATGTCCTGGGAGGTCAGAGTGAGGCCTCGCACCATCTAGGAGGGGGAGTAGACACGGAGAACTCACATTGTTGATGCACACCAACTCGGCCGTAATGTCCGACAGCTTCTTCACGGCCGGGTGCGTCAGGAACTCGTCCGGCAGGTTCATCGGGGCCTCGATGATGGCCTGCGACGGCACAAAGCCAATGGTCAGACGGCGCAGCGTCAGGTAGCTGTCGACCGTGTGGAAGTGGTGCGTGTCGCGGTCACGGGCCTGGTCAATGACCGAGTCGAGGTAGTCCTCGAAGCACTCCAGGAAGTGCTTCTGGAACTGCTTGGTGGACGTGTTGACGGCGTTGGCCCAGAACCTGTACGTTAGAGAGGAGAGATAGAGAACATCGAGGGGAGAACGTACTGCCGTGCTACCTCGCCGCCCACCCATTCGCCCTCCGGCCGCGGCTTAAACGGGTTGTGCAGCGCATCCTTGACAATGTCGATGATCTCGGTCACGCGCTCCGTGCCGGCCACGTCGGTGTACTCGTCGGTGACGAAGAACACCATCATGAGATCGCAGCCGATGCGGAGGTGCTCTGCGCCGTTAGAAAAGTGAGACCGAACGCGCTAAGGAGCCAAGGACACCCTAAAGAACTAAAGAACTAAAGATGCTCACCCTTGCTGAGATGCGGGTACGCCAGCGACGCTAGCAGGCCTAGAAGCTGGTCAGACTGAGGAGCTAGCGAAAAGGGCTCATGCACCGCGCAGGAGGCGGCGGGCATGCCGTACCAAAGTTGCACTTTTCAAAAGCGCGCTGGGCCTCGGGCCTGAAGGCATGGAAGGAGGCGAACCAGTCGACCGAGTCCTTGGAGATGGGCCCATAGTTGGGATTGCACTGGCGAGGCCACTTCCAGTTGGCCAGGATCTCCTTGAGGAAGATCTTCTTCTGCGACAGGGCAGACATGGTGACGAGATGACAAGATGAGAGTGGGGACAAGAGAGATGACGGGAGATGAACAAGGGAGATGAACGGGAAAAACAAAGGTGAACGGAAACGACGGGCTGCAAGGTGAGTCAAGGTGAGAGGTGAGAGGAGAGAGGTGAGTGGAGAGAAGGTGAAGTGAGAGGAGACGGGAAGACGGGAGACCCAACGAAGTCGAGATAGAACAGAACGGCGCGGACGGACGGACGGGAGGCCCGCGCTATATACCCCGAGAGACGTCGGGCAGGGCTTGGTCACCTTGTCGTCTTCCTTGGCCTAGGTCAGGCCACGTTGATGAATGATAGTGCTTCAGGACTGCAGGACTGCAGGACTTGCAGGACCTCCGTCGCCCGCGTCTCATCTGCAGTCCACAGCGGATGGGCCGTCCGGCCGCTGCCGTGTAACCAGATATTTGCTGCGAAGTCCTTTCGTTTCTGCAGCGTAGCGACGGGGGTACGAGTACGAGGTACTCCGTACTCGTAGGCCCCAGTGGATCCAGACAAGACCTCATCCGTGGGCCAAGCACCTCATGGACCCGTCTGGGTTCACTTCCCCCCTCCTTCTCGAAGAATTGTGAAGAGAGAGAACGGGATAGGTTCCCCCCCCCCCC
>JACCPH010000042.1:151215-168977 GCA_014183095.1 Harringtonia aguacate | reverse complement strand
CCCCCTCTCCCCCCTCCCCCCTTCCAACCCCCTGCCGTCTCTCTCTGCCGTCCCTCTGACCTCTGCCCTTTGCCCTTTGCGCTTTCGCCTCTCGCCTCTCGCCTCTCCCAACCCAACCACACCCCACGGGCTTGACCGTGTGCTGGGTCAGCATCCGATTGGCACAGGCTGCCCCCAACAGCACCTCGGTGACAACGACGGCAAAAAGGGAGCTCCCGCCCGCCTGCAAGAGACAGAGATGCCGAGAATTTCAACGAGGGAGTGGCGAGTGTGATGACGGACGGGACGACACATCGAAACGAGAAACGAGAAACGAGAAACGACAAACGACTGCTGCCTTGGCTGTCCGATAAACCCAGTTCCGAATACCTTGTCGAGTACCCGTATTTGTATGTACATGCTTATTACATAGTCGCAGGGTTGCCGATCCGTCCAGGCGCCCGCCCCTCCCCTCGTTCCAGCGGCCTTGCCGCCTTGGGAAGGCTCTATGACGTGCGTTTGACGGGCTCTGCCCATGCGTGTCCATGTACCCGTATGTGCCCTTATGTGCCCTTATGTGTCCTTGGGTGCCGTCGTGTGCACACCCCCAATGCATCCGTATGCCCATGTATGCCCACTCCCATCCTGACCACGACAGCGCAGGGGGACCCTCCCCCTCCCCCGAGGAGGTGACATCGCTGCCCGCTCGGTGGAGCTGGTCAATCGACTCGAGTGCGACCGTCACATGGATGTGCAAATATGTGTGCGGGCGAGACTCTCCCAGCATGTCGACCCGACCACACAATTAGCCCACCACACACGTCCACACACGTCCACACACACACACATACGAGTCGAGTATACACCTCTCCACCTCCGCCGACACCGAACCCTGCAGACCTGCACCTCGCTGGTGACCTTGGCCCCGCCAGCCAATCGCGGTCCGCCGCCATCCGCGCAAGATAACGACCGCCAGCACACCTCTGTCTGGTTTTCGTTTTTTTTTTTTCTTTTTTCCTTGGTTCGTCTCTTCCTTCCTTGCTGGTCTGGTGCTGCTCTGGTTGGGCTTGTGCTGGCCTTCTCGTAGGTTCCGTTCGTCTTGGCCCCGTCTCGGTTCCGTCTGGGTTCCGCCCGGTCCACCAGTGGTGGAGCTCCAATTTTGCCTATTTTGCCCATTTTGCTGGCGCTGTTGCAGTCGCCAGACGTTTGCTGTCATTGCCATGTACAAGCGCTGCCTGGTGTTTTTGGCGTTTTTGGCGCTGTTGGCGTCGGTCCTGGCGTCGCATCACAGGTGCCACAGCGAGCTAGAAGCGAACCGGGCATCCTTGTTGATAACGGCTTTTTCTTTTTCTTTTTTTTTTTTTTTTTTTTTGCTCTCTCTTCTTTTCTTTTTCCTTTTTCTTTCCTTTTTCTTTCCTTTATTTTTTGGTTCTTGTTTATTTTTTCTTTTTTCAATGCGACCCCGGCGGAGTTTCTCGGCTCGTTCGCTCTGCCTGCCTGCTTGCCTGCCGACCTGCAGACTCTGGGGCCACAGCTGGGGTTCCACGGGTGTCTCTCTGACGGACCGGACGCGACCACGCGCTTCTGGGTGGGCCACGCATGACTTGCTGACAGCCAGCGTCGCAGGCGGCAAGGGGACACTCGCAGCCCAGACCACAAAGGCAGTGGCAGCAGCAGTATTACTCGTAGCACCAGCACCGGCACCAGCACCACCAGCACCACCAGCACCATCAGCAATGGCAGAAATGACAGCGACAACGGCCACAGCCCGGAAACGCGCCGGACGGAGCACCAGATCCGAGATAATTGTGACCGAAAAAGAAGGAAACCCACTCCCCCCCCCCAACCTGACCTGGTCTCCTCTCTTCGGGGAAGAGGATCCGCCGCTGCCGACGGCGCAGCTGTGCCGAATTTGGGATGCGAGCGAGGGATGTCGAGAGAGGACTGGTCAGCACATCCGAGTACGAGTAATTTCTAGTGGTTGTGGCGGGTCAAACTGGCTGCCTGCCTGCTCTGCCGCCCCTCTCTGACGACCGGGGCTCGTAGTGCACAGATGTTGTCTGGCGATGGCGTGGTGACCCTGCATCTCGTATAATCCTTAATCCTTTCGTTTAGTAGCACGACAAGAAGAGGCAGTGGGCGACGGATACTTGTACAAATATTCTGCATCTCCTGCCGTGCCGCCTTGGCAGATAAACGTAAAGGCCAATCGGACCGTCCTCGCCGTTTGGCTCTGTCGGACATCCATCCTACGTTTTGTATGCACTTTCACCTGTGCGTCTCGCCTCGTCTTGCCGCACCTCAATCGGGACCACCTCAATCAGGGCCGTGCGCATGCCGACGCTGCCTCACATCGTTCCCTGCCGCCAAAGCCGCCAGCCGTCGCAGTCTTCCGTCGCCCGCTGCGTCAGCACCAGTGCAGCCTTCTGTAGACGGGAAGCCTCGTCGCAAGCGGCCGGGGTGGTGAGCGGGGAACGGCGCTCCGATCGGCAGACCTGAGAGATGCATCGGGTCCCAAGAGCGCAGTCGCGCGGGGCTGCTGCGCGCCCCTGTTCGCCCCTGTTCAAGCGGGCAGTGCCGGTTGTGGTCGAGGAGAGGTTGTGTCCATTTTGGAGTCCATTTTGGAGGTCAGGTTAACGGTGAACGGCGGTGAGCGGAGATAAGGTCTGGTGGGGATGCATGCAGGATGCAGTACACCTCGGACTGGGAAGGAGCGACGCAACGACACCTGGTAGGGCAGAAACGGGCACACAAACACAGACAAGCACACAAACACACATAACACACAGAAAAAAAAAGCCACAAAAAAGCCACAAAATATCGGATGAACACCAAGACGAGCAGGGAAAATCCCTTGTGGAGCCGCAGCACCACAGCGGTAGGTCAACCAGGGATGCCGCCGCCGCTCGCAATATAGAGAATGGTGCAACGAGACCATGGCCCGTGGATGACAGGAGGCGGCTGCAGAGCGGCTCAGTTCGACACAGCCCTCTCAGACCACAAGCCACTGGCCATAGCAGACGGTACTGGAAACGATCAGCTCACAGTCGCCGTCGATTGCTGCCCCCCCTGGCTGCCCTTTGGTGGTCCATTCCGCATCCCGGCTCCCCGGAGTGGAGAACAAAATGCACAGACACGTCCCCTCCCCCAGGGCCACGACGCTTAACCGAAGTCGCAGGCTTCCGATGCACCACCCATGCAAGACACCATGGCAAGTGCAGCGTCCACTGACCCCGGGAGGAGGGGGACTCCATCGAGCTGACCACGCTGAACACGCTGTTTTTGCCCTGCCCCGTGGTACTGGAAACTGGGCCCCGGATCCCAGGTCCTGGATGTTGGGTCTTGCGTCTGACTGCCGGCGACGTCGTGCTCAGCAGATATGTGCGGGCCGAGATTGGCCGGCTTGGCTGCAGACATGGGTCTTGTCAACAAACAAACAGTTAAAAAAAAAAAAGCGAGGCTGCAGTGTTTCCACGTGGTCTTATTATTTCTTTGTTATTTATCGTATCCTCCTTTGCTTAGTGTCATGCGTGTCTCAGCCCGAGTCTGGCCTGACAAGGCAGCCCCCAAGTTCGATCTCGGCTGCCAGCATGATTGCATGCAGTCCTCTCGTGTCAGGTGACTGGAAGGTGCTCAACTGACGTAGAAGCTGACCGGTTTCCTGCCAAGGCGGACAACTGTAAGCACGGCCGCTGACCGGCCGAAGACCCAGCAGCATCCATGTCCGACATCGTCACTCGTGTGAACACCTTGTAAGGTGTCTGGGTTGATGGCAGGTTCTGGTTGTCCAAGGGCGTCTGGGCGATTATCAAGAGCACCAAAGAACATCCTGGGAATCAGCTTATACCAACTGCCATGTAGTTCGGATCCGCTGCCTGGACGTTATAGGCAGGCTCAGCTACCGTGGACACGTGCCACTCCGAGGCTACAGACAGGTTCATCTGGGACATGAACGGATCTGGCATTGTCGAAAACGGATAAAATGTCGGCGGCATTGGAGGTATTGATGACATGGCAGACACGGTTGGCACAGCCTGCACCTCAGACCCGGCTGGCAAGGCAGACACGTCAAGCTCAGGGGCTGGCATCACATACGAGGCAGAAATGGTCCCGGGCGTGAGCGGCGGACACCAGACGATGGGTATCAGGGGCTGGCTGATGGGGGAGGCGCTGCTAGATGAATATGGAGTTGGTCCCGGAGTTGGCTCGGCAGCTGGCTCTGCTGCTGGTTCTGCAGCTGGTTCTGCAGTTGGTTCTGCAGCTGGCCCTAGAGCTGGCTCTGGGAGACTCTGCGAGGTCGTGTGATCCATCTCCGGGCTGCTCTGGCAGGAATCGTCAGCCGAGCCGGCCAGTATGTGTGAGAGGATCTTAAAGATCCGCTTGGCGTCGGCTGATTCGCAGCGATGAGTCTCCCAGACGTGACAGGAGGCACGCAGGAGGTCGAGCAGCTGGGCCTCGGGGAGGGGTATGAGGTCTGCCATTCCAGGCGTGTCGGAGACAGTCCCGTCATCGCTGTGCGGCATCCGCTGGTACGAGATCTCGAGGCACAATATCATGTCGGCGAGCAGAAAGTCGCAGGCGGCAGCGCCACCTATCAGAAACCAGCGGTCAGCGCTCAGAGGCCCACCGGGCTGCATGGCTGCGAACATGTCGCGCTGGAGGCAAAGGATGCGTTTGGCGGAGTCTATGCAAGTCGAGCGGGCGGGACCGTAGTAGGGATGCGAACGGCTGCGGCTGCTGGGAGCCAGTCCTAAACCGCGCCGGTGCAGCACGCAGCGTATCTTGAGGGTGAGCAGCTCCAGAAAGCAGCGCTGCAGGCAGAGGTCAGGGGAATCGCCGGCTGCAGGTTGGCGGAAGCGAAGCGGTTCCGCCACAGCGTCGTGGGCTTGCATCAGCCGAACATCTAGTGCCCAGGCCTCGTCTTCGGAGCGCACGACATCCGTTCCGACATATGCCATGACATCGGCGAGCACAGCCAGCAGCCGTGCCTCGCAGAGGGCGTACAGTACAGGCGTTCGCTCGGTCTCAGGACGGGACGGTGGCAGCACGGTCATATCCTCGCAGAGGTCGTCGTCGTGGAGGTTGCGCGGCAGGGCGGTATCGCAGTTGTCGGCTCGCACATTGGCGGGCAACCCAAACTCAAACGACGACAGCAGGTCCATCTCGGACAGCAGCGCCCACACGCGGCGGCGCATCTCACCCTCGAACACGCTCAACCCCGGCTGGTGCTGCGGGTCGCAGTGGTAGCCCATGCACATGGCCAGCCGCACAGCCATGGCCAGATTCATGGCAATGGACGGCACCATGTCTTTGCTCGGGGGTGTCTCTGTCTGTTTCTGCATCCGCAGGTACTCTGTCTCGACATGTAACACCCTCGCCTCCACCCTGTAGTGGCCGGACCCCGTGCACATGTCCAGCTCCAGACACTGCGTCGCCCAGTGGCGGCAGACGTTGGCGGTGGCGCTGGCCTTGGAAACCAGGCCGTTTGGCAGCGTTTCGCCGCTGTGTTGGCATGCCAGGGCCGTCTGCGCGACCATCATGAAGAGGATTGATAGATATGAATACGAGACGGATGACGGGTTCTGCCAGAAGCGTTCATAGTGTTGGAAGAAGGTGGGCCGGTGGAAGATCACTTGACGGTCAGCAGTCGAGCCAGAATGTAGACAAGGCGAGGATGGACGCACTGCGAGACGGCTCCATCGTCTTGAAAAAGTGTCTGATCATGGTGTCTGTCATGGGCCGTGACGGCAGTTTTTTGTATATGTCGTTGAGAGACAGGCGAGGGAAGCAGCTGGTAAGTAGCAATACGCCGTTGTTGGCCGAGCCGGTGTCACGGGCTGTGCTGGAGGGGTTGTTGTCATTGTCGTCGTCGGCCGTGGAGAGGTTCCCTGTCAGCTTGACGATCTGTCTGTTTGTCAGCAGTGCTCATAGGATGGATGGATGGGGACAGATCCTCACATCGCCAAGGACGACTTCCCAGGCGACCAAGCCGCCGCGAACTTGTGGCTTCGGCTGTGATAGCAGCGGTGGATGCAGTTGTGGATGCAGCTGTGGCTGTGGCTGCAGCTGCGGTTGCAACTGTGGGTGCATCTGTTGAAACGGCGGCAGCAGGTGCAGCGGCTGCATCAGCAGAGGCTGGAGCGGGGTCAGCTGCCCCCGTCGTCGGGACCCGCGAGTATGGAGATGCGGCCCGTAGCAGCACATTCCGGCGGTGTTGCGTCTCCGGCATTGGTTGCACGGGTGTCCACGGTTGCATCTGATTCTTGGCTGTCAGCGACTTCTTTGTCCAAGGTAAAAGGGTCGGAGGGAGTTACTTCTTCGCCCGGCACATTGTGCAGGAAGTCCGGGTGTGGCCATTCTTCTTTTGGTTCGACGACTGTGCCTCGCCCACGCTTGTCTCGGACCCCAGACCGTTATCTGTGTTTGCATCCATGTTTGTATCCATTTTGTGCGTCGTTGGTTCTGTGTGGGCCTCGAAAAACGGCTGCTCGTGATGCCAACAAATGCGTGTTGTATGCAGTGAGACAGGTAAAGTCCGTGCAGCCAGGGGTGTTTTGAAGGGAATAGGCTCATGGCAGAGGAAAGGCAGAGGAGAGGCAGAGAAGTGGCAGAGGAGGGGCAAAAGACAGGGGAAAGAGATGCAGAAGCAGACAGAAGCAGACAGAAACAGACAAGAGGTAGACAAGGCAGAGAGATAGAAAAATATAAATAGACAAGATAGACAGAGAAAAACAGAAAGAGAGCCCGAACGCACCTGGCACCCGCAAGGCAAAGCGGAACTTCCCCGACGCAAGGGAGGAACTTGGTGGTTCAGGTCTGGTCTGGTCAGAAAACGGTTTCCCTGTTGGCTCGAAACGACTGCGAGGGATCTGTTGGCCAAGGCAAGCGCTGGGCTTGGGCGCCCTGACTGGCCTGCCAAGCCCAGCCGGACACAGCAAGCCGACACTAAGGTCCGGGCTGTTGCCCAGGAGGCTGGCTGACAGGCTCCCACATGCACGGCACATCTGCCCCCTCCACTCAGACACCTTTGTCAATCTGCCGGCCTGTCACCCACCACAACGTAGAAGCTTGCCAAAGCAACCCTGCGTGCTCCCCCCCCGGCCATTCTTAAAACATTCTTAAAATAAGCACGGATCAATGTCGACTCAGCTCTCCTGCGAGCAGCTGTGTCCACAGAGGTCTGTGCCCACACAAAAGTGCAGAGGTGCCTTGTCCCGGTCGCTGTCTCTCGCTCCTGCCTCTTCTCTCCTGCCACTCCTGCCTCTCTTGTCTGTTACGGCCGAGGAACCTTTTTGCCTAACGTCAGGCTAGTGGAGACCTGGCTGGTCCGAGCTGCTAGCGCTGCTCCACTGCTCATTGGCTCCTTACCGAGCAAAAGGTCTAGACCTCTCTCCGTTTGCACGTGAAGCTATTGGGCAGGAGAGCGAGCCGGAGCAGAAGCCGGTCCTATTGACAGGTCGACAAGTCAGCAAGTCGACCGATCGGCACGTGAAGATTCCCAACGGATGTTACCGTCGCCGTCGTGGCACTGCCGTTTTGCATATGCCGCCGGTGGGTGGCTTAGTTGGGTGGCGACGGGTGGCGCTGGTGGCGGACAGAAAAAAGCTTGGGTCCAGCCTTACAGTGATGGAAAAAAATCTTTCTGGAGAAGGTTCTTTCTCGCAAGCGCGGCGAAGAGGGCAGTCGCCCTGAGCTGCTGCCCCTCTGCCGTGGAATGTGTGCACTGCTGGACGGCCCCTTTTCAACTGTCGCACCGACACCAACGGTCAACTAGTGGCGTATTTGTATCTTGCCGAGGGAAGGTCCGACAAGAAAACGAGAGTGCTTTCCCGTTTAGGCAGGCGAGACCTGAGCAGTCCTTCCGTGATACGAGTTGGAGCTGTTTGCCAAGCTTTGCCGACCAGACATATCGTAAGATGCTTTTGCACGTCCTCTTCCTTCTCCCCAACATTTCCATCCCTGGCAGCGGCTGTGCCCCTTTGCGAGCACGGATCCTGACGCCCCATGGTTGCCTCTACCGGCCGGGGGCCATGCTCGGCCTAATCTCAGAATGCGGGGTCGGCTGAGAAGGCTTTTTGACGGCGATGACGAATTGGTGATGACTCGAGGAGCACTTTTTCACTGGGAACACGGCGAATCTACCCGACACCTTCCAACACAACACCTCGTATTCATCCCTACTCGTATGATACGAGCGGTCACCACTTCTACGTCCACCACGACCTCCGGCGCTACTGTCCTTTCGCCAACAAGGACGGCTCCAACACAGTGTGTCGGTCGCGCTCGGTGTCGCTGCCAGCGGCAGGCGGCGGCGGATCCAAGCCTCTCCGAAAAATGCGTTGCTCGTCGAGGAACAGTCGTGCTGCGAGCAGCACCTGGAGGCCGTCATTCACATGTCTGCGTCGCCGGTCACGTGCCTGATGCGATCCGTCTTGACTGGCCGCTGTCGATGCACTTTCACAGGTCGTGCTGGTCGAGGGCGACGAGTCTAATCAACACGAGACCCACAAGGCGCGTCCGGACGTGCACGCTGCCTATCGCGGCCAGCTGCTTGTCGATGCCACGCCCAGGTCAGCGGGCACCCTCAAAACTCGTCAGCCATGGTGAGGCGATCCACACCCACGACCAGATTAGCCGAAGAAGGGCTGGCTGAGCGGTTGAGCTTCCAGCCACGACAAGACAGACGGGAGCATTATGAAGGGAAAGAGGAAGAAGCGGTCTGCTGCGCAGTCTGCCTTGCATTCCGCCTTATTTTTCGAGATAGGCAGCCTCCGTGTGCGGGGCAGTTAGTATTTAGTCCAATAGAAGAGTGAACGACTCTGCCTTGTCATCTCACGCTGTTTCCCCCCTCGCCAAATTCTTCCGACATTCTTTTTGTCGGTATACAGCCTCAGGGACTGGCCTGGCAGGAGAGGGAGAGGCACGTGCCTGAGTCCGTGACCGGCTGGAGCCCCACAAAGACTCCCTGTACAAATACGTTTCATCCTTCTACCCCCTATTCAGACTGAGAGAAAAGAACAAGAAGCATCACCAACAGACCATTGTACCACCGCAGGGCACTCACTTGCGGACGTACAGGGCCACGGTGACTTCGACTGTGACATTACAACGATCGTTGAATAACTAACTAGCCGGCGTTCCGACACTTTTCCTTCTACGCGACCATGGATCCCATCACTGCTGCAGGCCTCGCATCCAGTATCATCACCTTTATTGATGCTGCGTACAAGCTCACATCAAGCGCCCATGAGATCCGCCAGTCGCTCAGCGGCCAGACGACTGCAAACGAGCAGATCAGAGACATGGTGGCAGAGCTGCAGTCCGCGTCGGCACCCCTCAGCAGCGCCAGCCAGCTCGGTCATTCGGAGAACGACCAGGCCGTCAAGGCCTTGGCGCAGAAATGCCAGGCCACCTGCAATGAGCTCGTCGGCATTCTGGAGAAGCTCCAGGTCAAGGGCAAGGCCACGTGGTGGTCGAGTCTCCGGGCGTCGGACAGGGCAAAACGCAAAGCCGGCGACATCGAAAAGCTCAGCCGGCGTCTTGTCGCATACCGCGACGAGATCAACTTCCGCCAGCAGCTGATCATCAGGTATGTAGGCAATCTGAAACGGGGACGTGGTCGCTGCCTTGCTGACAACGCATCAGAGACACCCAGACGGCCATGCAGAGCGAAAACAGAGATATGCACAAGGACACGCAGGTTCGGCTTGAAAGCCTGAGGGTTGCCACTTTGTGCCCGCCTGTTACGGCAGCGGACGATACGTTTGTCGTTCGGCGGATCCTGGATAAGCTGTGGTTTCCTTCTATGCGCCTCCGCGAAGAGTCGGTGGCCCCGGCAGCAGAAGACACATTCGACTGGCTCTTGGACGACGATCACACCGACGTTGCTACTGCATTGGGGTTTGTGAACAATGAGCTGAATTATGACTGTCATGGGCACCCGCTACTCAAATACGACATCCTCGAACAGGAGAAAAGCCGCAAAGAGACGAGGGAAAAATTCATGTCCTGGCTCCGTAGCGATGCTGGCATCTTCCATATTGCGGGGAAGGCGGGCAGCGGGAAGTCGACCCTGATGCGCCACGTGTGTGAACATCAACGGACCCTGAAAGAGCTCGAAGCATGGGCACATCCAAAAAAGCTTGTCTTTGCATCATTCTATTTTTGGGTGTCAAGCAACGACAGTTTGCAGTCGTCACTCGAGGGTCTCTATCGGTCTATCCTGCATTCCGTCATCAGCCAATGTCCTGATCTCGCTCTAGGGATCTTCCCCGAGCAGTGGAACGAATTCAAGAACAGGGGAGAGAGCATGTCCGTGGGTGATGCGCTGTTTAGGCCGCCCATGATCAAGAAAGCCTTTGACACGCTGGTCGAAGCGACGAAACTCCATCAACACTACCGGTTTTGCTTCTTCATCGATGGCCTGGATGAGTACCGTGACACGCGGCTCAGTCCCCGCTCTCGTGACCCCAGTATTGGCTTCCGAGACCTGATGAAGCAATTCATATCATGGGTGGGCAACCAAAACGTCAAGATATGCTCGAGTTCTCGTCCCTACAGAGAGCTCGTTGACCCGCTGTCCCGATCAGGAAGCCACATCATTACCATCGACAAGCTGAATCAATATGACATTTATCTCTTCAGCCGGCACATGTTTGAAAAGGCCGATGAATTTACGGAATTTCAAGACATGTTCCTTGCTATCGCCAACAAGATTGCGCTGCGGGCAGAGGGCGTCTTCCTCTGGGCAATGCTGACGGTCCGGCTCATGATCACGTCCGTGACTCGCGGTGACACTCGGGACAGTCTGGAGCGGAAACTGGATGAAGTCCCAGAGGAACTTGATGATCTTTACAGCAAGCTGCTCGATCAAGTCGAGAAGGGAGACCGTGAGAAGTCAAACCAGCTGCTTCTTATTGCTCTGCACATGCACCGCAACAATTATATTAATACCTTTAGTATCCATGCCGCTGTCTTTTCATGGCTGGACGATATCAGCAAGCCAGACTTTCCGCCCACGTCCGGGTTTATGCCGTGCACGCGAGAAGAGATTGACGAGCGGACTGATTTAGTACGGAAGGTATTAAGCAGCCTGTCCAAGGGGCTGCTTGTCGTTGTGAAGGAGGGGGGATATGGCCCCCGTACTGAGTTCTTCCACCGCACCGCAAAGGACTATCTGCAGGAACGGCGCGTATCCGGCCGTCTCTCGTCTACTCTCGACTTCGAGTCTGTTGATATCATCGGACGCTTGAAATTGGTGCAGTGCTTTTTTCTCGGCAATGATGTGACCGATTGCATTGGTGACATTTGCAGGGTGTCGCATGCATGCTGTAATGAGACGCTTGAGCGATGCAGCCAGAGTCTCGTGTATGCTCTGGCGACAGAGGGCGTACGGCAGCGGATGACGATTCGATCGATTGAATTTTCGTTGTCCGACAGAATCGACAGCACCAGCCGGAAGCAGTTGCAGCTTACGCCGATGCAAGGCAGGGTGTATATGTTGTTTATGGCAACGACCTCAGGGCAAGATGATTTTGTGTTGGAAAGGCTCCGTCGAGACAGCCAACTGCTGGCAGACACCAACAGCCAGTGCAACTTGCTAGTGGCGGCGGCCAGGGACGATATTTTCTGGACCGGTTTTTGCATGCAACTGCTTGACGCCGGCGTGGCCGCAGACGGGCTGCTGCAGACCCACTATGACGGCGCGGTGGTTGGCGTTCCTCTGTGGATGTTTGTGATGACGAGAATTCTCTGCGGGAGGCTGATGACGATATTAGAAGATCGTGTAAGCACAAACGATCCTGTGAGCACAAGAAATGCACAGGGTTTTGCCGCACTGATGGCACGCATTGCGCCGCCAGGATATGGGGAAGAGTATGTCTTGACCGTCGTCTTTAAACCTGATGAAGACGATGAAGTTGCACCCCGTGAGTACTCGGCGTCCCCTGTCACGGTACTGGAGAGGTTTTTCGAGGGAGATTCCATGGTAGCTTTTGCCGATGAGAAATATAGAGACAAACTGGTTTTTGCCTATGACGTCACGTTTCAATACAGTCATAAGTGTAAGGGGTCAAGAGCGAGTATATTCAACTGACTAATGCCGTATCTAGTAAAAGGAACGCATTACAAAAGAAGAAGAAGAAGAAAAAGAAGAGAACGCTGCATCGTGGGATGCGAAGAAAAGGGGGCACTGGCGTGCAAAGAAAAGGGGGCACTGGCGTGCACGTGCCAAGCGCGCACGTGCATGTAATATGATTGGCCGAGTGCGGTCGAGGCTCTTCATGGGCACAGCCCGTTACAATAAGTCAAGTTCAATTCTAGGGGGCCTATGGACGCTTGACATGATTTCAATGTCATGGGATCCGTTTTACAACCTCGTTGATTCTGAAGACGATGATTCTGAAGAGTAGGATATGGACCAGGCCGCTAGGTTGAGAGAACTCGTGTGTATTGAGAAAGTCTGGTATAAAGGATTCTGCTGGATTTTGGTAGCGAAATAAAGAGATGACACAATCTGCCTTGGCCAGGCCGGCCAGCTTCTCCCTGCAGAGGCGGAGGCGACACCGTCACAACGGCGAGAGGAACTATTACTCTTGTATACACACTCAATGCGAAGGCCTACTCCCTTTCCATCTCCCAGAACAGCCGTGTGGTGTCCGGGTCCTCCCAGTGGGCGGTCTCGCCGTTGAGGCCGACGGCGGGGCTGTTGCGGGTGCGGACGGCCCAGCGGGTGCCGGTGCGGCGGCAGACCTCGGCCCACAGGGCGCGGAAGCTGGCCTCGTCGTGCTTGTAGATGGGGGTGCCCTCGGGGCCCGGGTGAGGAGCTGTAGTAGAGAGCAAACACCAAGCCCAAAGAGTATACAGGTCATTCACAAAGAATTTGAAGCATGGAAATACTAAACCGGAGCTGGCTGCACTGCAGCAGTGAACGCATCAACAACTAGCCAAAGACCGATCGGCCTTGAGCCAAAAGGGAGCAACTGCCAAGGGGGTAACGCATGCTGGGAGGTTAGTCTCGTGAAGCCAAGACGGCTGATCAGTGATTGAATGTAAAGAACAAAATTAAAGGTACGAATTGATTGTTCCGATCAGTCTTGGTAGTAACAAATGAAAAGGAAGAGAATTTTTTTAGCCATACGGGCCCCTGCTTGTTCGCAGCTGCCTTCTTTCCTTTCTCAGTCCTGTCACGTCGCGGCTTGCCAAAATCCCAGTCACGAATAACGTGCGCGCGCATGTATTGCCATCCCCGGAAGTCAGGGGCCCGATCGGGGCTCATGTGCGTTTCCGGGGAATTTGTGTGATCGTAAGTAGGACGTTCTTGTCGAGCCAGCGCTCGTCCACGGTGCGTTGGCCGGTGTGGTATGACCTCTTTAGCCACGGCTGCTGCTTCAGCAGTAGGCGCAGATTGGTGCGGAAGTTCTGTAACGGCGGTAGGAGTGGCAGCTGTCAGATCCGGGGCTGGCTCTGCGCGTTGCGCTGGCATATCCGGCACAGCCTCTTGAGGCACCGGTACCTCTGCCATGGCAGGCGCAGGTTGTTGCGAGGGCGCTATATCAGGCGTGTGCTGGGGATGCCGCTTTGGCATGTGTGGCATGGCCTCTTCTGTCATCGCTACTACCTCCGTGGTAGTAATCGGATCTTCCACGCCTTGGTTGTCGTCCTTGTCGTCGTCGGTCTGATCGGGTTTATAATACGCCCCCTCATCTCCTTGCGTACTGGCACGTGTGCTCGCAGAGTCACTGTCAAAGACAGATCCACCTTTTTCAACCACCATGCCATCTTTGTATTTTCCTGGAGGGGGTTTTGGGGCTGTTCCATACGGCGTGTAATGGTAGATATTGTCGTCTGCATCAACTTTATCGGGTAGGAACACGCCAATCTCGCCGCTGACCCACGTGTCAAAGGCCTTTGTTACCTCTGTCGGCGTAAGTGAGAAAGGAGCAGACCAAGCTTCATCGTCAGGGGCTGCAGTAGGGCCGAGTTGCTCCGTAATCATTTCGAGGACCTCAGCATGGGGGACGTGGATCAGGCTGGCCTCCAAGCAGTTGGGCGTTATCTCTCCTCCATTGTAGCTGTAGCCACGAACGGTCATGTGGCCGGGGCCAATAGTTGGATCCGCAGGCTCCCGCAAGGGAGAGAAGTCGGCGTGGCCCAATTCAGCGCGCGTCCACCCGGTCCAGATTGTCCTTGCCCAGCAGAGACGGTCGTCCTGGTCAGCCAGGTGGCCCAGCAAAGGCACCGGTCGGCTATAGAGAGCCGATTGTAGCAAGCCGTTCGGTTCCGTCGGGTCTTTGATAAAGGGCTCCCGAAAGAAAACGCGCAGAGCTTCGAGCAACAACAGCCCACACTCCCAATCGCCCTCTTGCTCTGGCGTAGGGACGCGTTTAATTAGGAGCGTTTGGCCGGCTTCCAAAAGGTTCATTTTGCGCAGCCATGTCGCGATTGAGGCCGTTCCGTCATCAGGCCAGTCTGGCTTCGTATTGCTCCAATAGGCTGTATGCTGGTATAGGTCGATAATACCCAGCATCCAGTGGCCGATCGAGCCACCCGGGCTGAAGACGGGCAGCGCCAGAAACCGTCGATTCGCAACTTTGATTCTCAGGTTGGGTCCAAAGCTAGTGCTCCCGTCGACGGCCCATCCCTGGTGAGAAGGGAACCAGACGGCCCCTTTGAGGTCTTGCAACGCCAAAGCCATGCCTGCGCAGATTTCGTGCTCGCACAGCGGCTGGCTGAGCGCAATGCGTCCCTCCAGATTAAAAAGCCCCGTGTGATGTAGGCGTTCCAGTGCAGCCCGTGCAGGCTCTTCTTGTTGTTTCGGAAAGCCGATCTGGCTTGGAGGCCTGGGAAGTGAGTGGCGATGAGGGAGTCCCCATGGTGGTGGCTCTGCCACTCTGGATAAAATGAGGGCCGCTGTCGTATAGTTGCCTGACCGTACGGCTTGGGGTACTTTGTGCGCATCGTCAGCTGCCCGTCAGCGAATCGACGCGGTCGCGTGTTGTCAGGCCAGGCTGATCTAGCCCAGCTCCGTCGACGGCTCGACGATCCCGTGCGGATCGACGCCGTGCCTGGCGGAGGCGCCATTGCTGCTGTCTGCTTTGGCGTAGTGATTCGCAGCGTATTGAAGGGACTGATCTGTTGAGAGAGGGCTGTAGGTAGGATGAATGCGGCGAGGGTAGGTTGGAGGGTGAACTGCTTCGTAGGCTGAGATTTTGAATAAACTAGCCTTTGAGGGTCTCGGCGAGTTCGGCCTTATTTTCGAGGTAAATCTGAGGGCAGAGTGAGTGAGGTTGGTCAAAGTGAAGGCGCATCGGTGTTCTCGTATATACGCTAATTGTAGCCAACGTAAACAGGGCCGGACTGGCTTGTTGTTTCTGGCTGTGCTTGACAACGTTTGGCTTGTAGTAAACTGCCTCCCTTTGTGGACTTGATGTTTGGTGAGCAGATTGTCATTGTAGGCTGAAGTTAATCTGAAGTAGGTCTTTGGAGGCTCTCTTTTGCCTCGAATATTCAAGTCTTTGATCGCTGTAAGCCGACCGTTTCCTCCTTCAACCATCACAACAGGCCCATGCGGTGGCCAATCCCTTCCCTCTTCTCATCTGTCCTTTAGCGTCTGCGATATAGCAAGCGTTTTCGCCAGCGGCAGTTATTGAGAATGTCGTCTTTAGAAGAGTCTGGTCCTCCTCGGGCAGCCGGTAGGTCTTCTTGAACTGGTGGTTCCAGCCAAGGTTCAGTCCTAGCTGACTCGGCAGTGGTCCACGATACCACAGAGTTGGCGCAGCGCTGTCTGACTTGGATCGGCGGCCTCGACGGCCCTTCGGTGCACGTTCCATCTGCTCTCGGAGGGAATGCGGCGCCAACTATGCTAGGCACATCGGTAGACGGCACAGCTGTCAGCAGCAACGAAATGCCGGATCAGTCTTGTATTCCGCCGGCCTTGCTTGGCCCAGACTTTGAGGTGCCATGCGAGGTGCCGACGTCGGCTTCTAACAAACTAATGTTTAACGTCGATCCGGCTGCGCCCTTTATCGAGTTTCCAGCAGCTCCTAAAGTCAATATGATGGAGGCTGATCCGGCTCCGGCGTACGTCATCGCTGCGGGAGAGGTCGCGGCCAGCCCTGGGGGGTCTTTTCAGGATTCCTTAGACATCTCTCCATCTCCAATTACTACAATCTCCGCTCCTCCTGCTACTGGTATTACCAGTGAGGCTCCTAGTCTGGAGCTTATGGCTACGGCCGCTGTGGCTAAGTCTGGCCGGGCTTCTGGGTCGGTCTCGGTCTGGTACGATCGCCAGATGAAAAACTGCGTGTCTTGGTTTTCTGACGAAGAGTTTGACGGCCGAACGGTCAAGACTAAGAAAGAAAACGTGTATTTCGACGAAGGCGTGGCCCCTTCTGGCTCCCGTCAATATACAGCCAACTGGGCAGCCTTGCATACAGTGTTTGTTGTTCGAGAGCTTGCCGATCCCCATCGGGGGATGTACGTTTGCTGGGCCCCCCGCGAGGGAGCCAATTTCACGGCACTGTGGTGTAGCACCATTGTGGACAGAACCGTCCGCAGCCTCTGGGGACGGATCGGCTCTCGCTTGAAGCTTTGTGCCAACCCAGTGTATGTGCAGGGGCCAAACGGCGGTCCCCTCGGGAGTATCATGGCGAAAATCGCTGGGGACGATCGCCGCTGCAAGGGCTTGTTCGTGCAGGTTTATGGGTATCGCAACAAAAATCCCTGCCCTGCTTGTGAGAAGAGCTATCGATTGCATCGATCGGGCCCCGCCGTTGCGGGTGAACATCCCCATCTGATGTCCCCCTTCTTTAATTGCGTTTCACTCCCCGAACTCGGCGGCGCTTGCGGGAATTGTTTCTACAACCTCGTGGCGTGTGATTGCGTCTATCACACCCCAAAGGGAAAGGCAGATCCGGCGCACCCTCTAGTGGCGTCGTGGCGGGCGTCTCCTCGTGTGGATGCAAGTCTTGGCCCTCGCAAGATGTCTTTCGAGTCGACGCCTTGTGAAGGGCCTGACCTAACTTTTAACATTATCGACAACCAAATCACCAAGGCTCGCGGTCGGAAATGGTTGGTGGCGTCTGCGCCAATGGACCGGAAGAAGGACTGGCGTCAAGGGGCTGCTACGCCCGCCGGTGTTGCGAATTTGGCCACAGTGAAGGAGGAGAGCGGAAGCGGATCGGGCGACGCGGTCGCGAAGACGGTGGTTAGTCCAACCAAGCGGCGTGCTAGACGTCCTGCTACCGGCGAGTCTCCGTCGAAGCGGTCGAGGGTTTAACCAGAGAGTGGAGTCGGCCGTGTTACATGCGTTGAGTTAGTTGTTCGGTGACTAGTTTTTACGTTGTGGCAGGAATTGGTATTTTAAAAGTTTCGTGACGGGCTTCACGTAACGAAAGGAGAAAAAGGGGCTAAAGTTCTTTTAAGGGTAACGTAGTTGATAAGCGAGTGGATCAGACAAGCGAGTGGATCACTTTACTGTCAAACAATCACTTTCTATCTTCAACACGTTTTTCTCTACAACAAACAATGGAAACTACTTCTCTAGAGGGTAGAGTGCTCTTAGCTTTAAAAGCTATTGAAAAAAATAAGGATTTCAGTATTCGAGCTGCTACAAAGGCCTATACCGTTCCATATTCAACACTTCGGAATAGAATGAACGGCCGACGCGCTCGACAAGACATCCGCGCCAACTCTTCGAAATTAAAAGAGTTGGAAGAGAAGGCTCTTCTCCAATATATTCTCGACTTGGATGCGCGAGGATTTCCCCCCAGGTTGGCGGACGT